>JAJPUD010006115.1:0-39889 GCA_023553655.1 Myrmecobius fasciatus | reverse complement strand
ATATATATATATATATATATATATATATATATATATATATATATATAAGAATTCCACATAACATAATGGATTACTTTCTATCAAGGGAAGGGGATAGTGGGAAGGGAGGAAAAAATTTGGAATACAAGGTTTTACAAGGGTTAATGTTGAAAGTTATCTATGCATATGTTTTGAAAAAAAACTTTAATAATAAAAATATAGCCAAATAAAGTATATCCTCATATCATCTTCAAAGAGTGATAAGTTTTATCTGCTTGTTGCATATTCTTATCCCTTATTTCTACTAATACTATATTGAATGAAGGTGGTAATAATGGGCATCCTTGTTTCACCTCTGATCTTGTTAGGAATGCATCCAGCTTCTCTCCATTACAAATAATGCTTGCTATTGGTTTTAGACAGATATTGCTTATTATTTTAAGGAAAACACATTATATATATGTTCTCTAGAAGTTTTAATAGGAATGGGTGCTGTATTTTGTATTTCTGCATCTACTGAGATTATCATATGACTTCTATTGGTTTCGTTATTGATATGGCTGATTATGATCATAGTTTTCCTGATAATGAACCAGTCTAGCATTCCTGGCATAAATTCCATTTGGTCACATTATATTATCCTGCTTATAAGTTGCTGTCATCTTTTTGGTTATATTTTATTTAGCATTTTTGGATCAATATTCATTAGGGAGATTGGTCTGTAATTTTCTCTGTTTTGACCCTACTTGACTTAAATATCAGCACTATATTTTTGTCACAGAAGGAATTTGCCAGAACTCCTTAACCTAATTTTCCAAATAGTTTACATAATATTGCTATTAATTGTTCTTTAAATGTTTGGTAGAATACACTTGTAAATCCTTTTGGCCCAGGAGTTTTTTTTTTTCTTTCCTTGGGGAGTTCATTGATGGTTTGTTCAATTTCTTTTTTCTAAAATGGTACTATTAAACTAAATTATTTCCTCTTCTGTTAATCTGGGCACTTTATGTTTTTGTAAATATTTATCCATTTCCTCTGATCGTCAGATTTGTTGCCATACAGTTGGAGAAAATAGCCCCTAATTATTGTTTCAATTTCTTTTTCATTGGTGGTAAGTTCACCATTTTCCTTTTTGATAGTGGAGATTTTTTTCTTTGCTTTTCCTAATCAAATTAGCCAAACATTTATCTATTTTGTTGTTTTTTCATATAACTGATTCTTAGTTTTATTAATTACTTTAATAATTTTCTTAATTTCAATTTCATTAATTTTTCCTTTGAGTTTTAGAATTTCTGATTTGGTATTTACTTAGGAATTTTAATTTGTTCTTTTTCTAGCTTTTTAGTTACATGCCCAATTTATTGATCTCCTCTTTTCTCTATTTTATTCATGTAGATATTTAGAGATATAAAATTTCCTCTAAGAATTGCTTTGGCTGCATACCATATGTTTTGCTCTATTATCTCATTATTGTCATTTTCTTGGTTGAAATTATGGATTGTTTTTGTTATTTGTTATTTGTCCCACTCATTCTTTGGAATTAGATTATTTAATTTCCAACTGGTTTTTAGTCTATCTTTCCCTGGCCCTTTATTGAATATAATTGTTGTTGAATCATAGTCTGACTTAGATGAACTGATGCTAAGTGAAGTGAACAGAACCAGATCATTATACATAGGAACAGCAAGATTATACAATAATCAAGTCTTTTTTTCAACATGGCTTTTTTCCACAATGAGATGATTCAGGCCAGTTCCAATGGCTTTGTGATGAAGAGAGCCATCTGCACCAAGGAGAGGACTGTGGGAACTGTGTGTGATTTTTCTTGTGCAGCATGAAAATTGTGGAAATATGCATAGAAGAATTGCATATACTTGGCATATATTGAATTACTCGCTATCTAGGGGAGGGGATGGTGAGAAGGGAGGGAAAAAATTGGAACACAAGCTTCTGCAAGGGTGAATGTTGAAAATCATCATTGCATATGTTTTGAAAATAAAAAGCTTTAATAAAAAAGGAATCAGTCTGAAAAGGAAGCATTTACTACTTCTACCTTTCTGCATTTGATTGTAAGGCTTGTATGCCCTAATACATGGTCAATTTTTGTGTAGGTACCATGTACTGTGGAGAAAAAGATGTATTACTTTTTATCTCCCTATTCAATTTCTCCAGAGATCTATCATATATAGTTTTTGTAGGATTCTCTTAACCTTCCTAGTTTCTTTCTTGTTTATTTTGTGGTTAAATTTGTCTGATTCTGGAAAGAGAAGGTTGAGGTCCCCCACTAATGTAGTTTTGCTCTCTGTTTCTTCCTATAACTGACTTAATATCTTCCCTAGAAATTTGGCTGCTCTACTTACTACTTAGTACATATGCATTTATTATCATTACTATTTTATTATTTATGCTACCTTTTAACAAGATGTACTTTTCTTCCTTATACCTTTTGATTAGATCTATTTTTATTTTTGCTTTATCTGAGATTAGAATGGTTATTCCTGAGTTTTTTGCTTTAGCTGAAGCATAATAAATTCTGTTCCAGCCAATTATCTTAACTCTGTATGTATCATTCTGTTTCAAATATGTTTCCTGTAAATAACATATTGTAGGATCCTATTTTTTCATGAATTCTGCTATTCACTTTAGGTTTGTGGGAGTGCCTATTCACATTCACAGTTATGATTATCAGTTCTGTATTTTCCTCTAGCCTATTTTCTCCCCTTTTTGCTACATTTCTACTTTGTCCCTCCTTAGTAGTGTTTTGTTTTTAACCTACCCCATTTACCATCTGTTCTATTTTTTTTTATCAAGCCTCTTTTTTTACCCCTTTCTCTTAGTGTTTCTGCCCTCCCTTCTATTTAGCTCCTCCCTTTTCTTTCCTCTATTTCCTCCTCCTTTTTAATAGAGTAAGATAAATTTATATAGCTAATTGAATGATTGTTATTCCCTCTTTGAGCAAAAACTGATGATATCAAGCATTAGGCAATGCTCTTCCTCCTTTCTTCCTTCCCTCTTTTGTAATTTGTCTTTTGTTCCTCTTCCTGTGATATAGTTTGTCTCATTATACTTCCCCTTTCCTCTTCTCCCAGTACAATCTTTTTTCCACCCTTTAATGCATTTTCCTTTTATAACAGCACATCAGAGTCCATTCACAACAACACCCTCTGTCCATGTGATACCTCACTCTAACTGGCCCAATAACAGATACAGTTTTCAAGAGTTATAAATATCATTTTCCCATTTAAGAATATAAACAGTTTTTTTTTTTACCTTTTTACCTTTTTTTTGTTTCTCTTTGGTCTCTTTAGTTCTATTTTGTTCAATGGAAATGATTGAATATCTATTACTTCACTGAATGTTCATCACCTCCCCTGAAAGATGATGCTCAGTCTCACTGAGTAGTTAATTCTTGATTATAAACCCAGTCCGGAATATGGTATTCCATGCCCTCCAATCCTTTTTTGAAAATGCTGCCAAATCCTAGGTAATCATGACAGTTATTCCTTGATACCTGAATTGCTTTTGTCTAGCAGCTTATAAATATTTTTTTCCTTGAGATTGTAGTTCTGGAGTTTAGCAACAATATTACTTGTGATTTTCTTTGTGGGACATCTTTCCAAAGGCGATCAATGAATTATTTCAATGACTATTTCCCCCTCTGCTTCTAGAATATCAGGGCAATTTTCCTTGATGATCTTTTGAAGAATGCTGTCCAGGCTATTTTTTGATCATGGCCTTCAGGTAGAAAAATAATTTTTAAATTATCCCTTCTAGATGTATTTTCCAGGTTGGTTGTTTTTCCAATGAAGTATTTTACATTTTCTTCCATTTTTCATTATTTTTATTTTGTTTGACTAATGCTTGATGTCTCAGAGTCATTAACTTCTATTTGCCTGTTTTAGTTTTTAATGTGTGATTTTCTTCAGTTAACTTTTTTATCTCTATTTTAATTTGATTAATTCTACATTTGAATGTATTGTTTTCTTCAGTGGATTTTTTTTTTGCATTGTGTAAATTGTATTTTTTTAAGGAATTGTTTTCCTTTTCCAAGCTGTTGACTCTCTCTTGAATATCTTTTATTTATTTTCTCATTTTTACTTTTATCTTTCTTGTGTTTTAAAGTCTTTTATGAGCACTTTCAAGAAGCCTTTGTGGTCTTGAAAGCAATTCATATCACGCTTTGAGATTTCCTCTGCGGACATTTTGTCCTCTTCTGAGTTGTTTTTTGGGTTTCCTCTGTCACCATAGTAGCTTTCTTTGGTTAAGGTTCTTTTCTATTTCTTGTTCATTTTCTTTTCTTTTCTTTTGGTATTTCATTTTTTTTAACTTTTCAGTTTGAGGTCTGCTGCTGGGGTAAAGGGGGTGTTGTTTCAAGCTTCCTGTGCATCTATGAATCTTGGCTTTGGGCACAGAGGCCCCTTATGTTTACAGGGAGTAACTTTATTTGCTCTTTCCAAGGAACCTCCTAGTTTCACAGAATTTGCCTTCTGAGATGACTCTGAGGGCTACCCCAGTGGACTGCTCTTCTACTGAGCCAGGCCTAAGGGTCTTAGTTGTTGATTTGCTGTGTTGAAAACCCTCTCACTAACTTTCCTAGACTCTTTCTGAGATGTGCTGAAAATCCCTTTCACTCCAGTGAGATTGATCCTTCTTGACATCCTTCCAATATATCTTGAGTTGGAGAATGGTTTCATTCCACCATATTCTGTTCAGAGGCATGGTAACACATGATTTTTGAGAGAAACTGGGAGAGCTCAAGCAGCTTTCTTGATTAACTCTTCCATCTTGTCTCCACCCCCGGAAGCTCTGCTTTCCTTCTAATTTTTTTTGCATTGATTTTGTTTGTGCAAAACTTTTGTCAATTCAATATAGTCCAAATTGTCTACTTTGAATTTCATAATGTTATCTATCCCTTGTGCGGTCATAAATTCTTTCTTTCTCCATAGATCTGACATATAAATTATTCCTTGCTCTCCTAATTTGTTGATAGTATCACTTTTTATGTCTAAATCATTACCCATTCTGAGCTTATCTTGTTAAAGGGTGTAAGATATTGTTCTATGCGAAGTTTCTGCTGCACTATTTTCCAGCATTCTCAGTAGGTTTGTCAAATGATGAGTTTTTATCTAAACAGCATTTTCTTTGTAGAATTTAATTTGGGCTGAAAACTAGCAAAGATTGAACATGGCCCAGTGAAAAATTTTGAATATAGAAGGAAAAAATAGACCATCACAGTGAAAGTAGGAGAGACCGATGAATAATGGTAGGTGTTGCTACTGAAAGAAAAAGAATGAATGACAAACAACGCAGAAGAGAAAATCTAATATTTACCCAGCTTTCAAGAAAGAAAACAGAGTGGGTCATATAAAAATTGAAGAAAACATGTATAAAAATTATAAAATCAAGATACATTAAAAATGTTATAGGTTAATCAGGTCGATGACTCAACGGACAAGTTGCTGGATTTATAGCCAGGAATTGCTAAGTTCAAATTCAGTCAGACACTAATTGAGTGGTCCTGGATAAGTTATAATCGATTTGCTTCTGTTTCCTTATATTTATAATGAAAATATTAATGCAACCTATTTCCCAGGCTGGTAAAGATCAAATGAGATAATATAGATAAGACATTTGTAAGTAATTTTAAAGTGCTTTATCAATGCTAATTTATTATTAAAATTATCATTTTATTACATTATATTAATTGTCAAGTTAAATATACAAAAATAAAGACTCCATGTGAAGAAAATTATTTTACAGATTCCCTATCAATCATAACCAAACAATAAGAAACTCTGGAATTTTTGGAAGAAAGTGATAAAATGAATTAAAAGACAGTGACATACACTTAACCCCAACTGCCTCAGCAAAAAGGAAAAAAAAGACAGTGACATAAAAAGTATTTTTGAGATTAGTGTTCTTGGAGTGAAATTAGTAGAAAGCAAAGTTTGAACAATTAAAACACCTGATGGAGCCATTCTCATGTAATAGAGTTTCTGAAAAGGAAAATGACAGATTTAGAATTAAAAATATTGAAATGGAAGAAAATGTAATAGAAAAACAGAAAAATATAACAATTTTGAAGAAAAAAAATATATTTCACAGAAGCCAAAGTGATTGACCTAGAAAGCTGGTTTGAAAAAACTATAAAGAATACTGACAATCCACAAAAAAAGATGTACTCTAACACATAAATATCATATTACAATAAATAATTTAGGAAAATTACACAGAAATACTGTATGCCAATGAGAAAATATTGATTAATCCCTTTATATAGGAGTGAGAGTAATACTTGAAACATTAAGAAACTTAATTATTATATTTTGCAGCTTAAATAATTTTACAAGGAAGTCAGAAGGCAAGAACTTGTGTATGAAAGAATCTTCAATTGAAATAAATCAAAATTATTCTGTAGCAATAATAAAGAAAAGAATGACAGAATATATTAAAAAAATCAAAGAAGCTTGAGGTAATCTCAAACAATGTATGCTTTAAAGTTCAGCTTGGTCATAAAAAATAAAATTTCTTTAATAAGAGACATATTAAAATTATTCATGAGCAGAAAATCTCACTTGCAAATATTCTAACAGAAAGATAGAAAGTAGAAAATAAATATAATTATCAAGGAAAAAAATGGGCAAGTAACTGGTACAGTGGATAGACTGCCAGTTCTGGAGTCAGGAAGCCCTGAGTTCAAATCTTGCTTCATGTATTTACTAGCTGTGTGACCCTGGATAACTTATTTAACTTAATTAACATTTTATATCTATCAAATGAACTGGAGAAAGACAAATCACTCCAGTATCTTTGTCAAGAACACCCCAAATTGGTTCACAAAGAGTCAGAATCAACTGAAAGAAATGCAAAACAAGTAAGTTAACAAACCTTAAGCAATGAATTCAATTATCTAGTGTTCTGGCCTCTGTGTGTGTGTGTGTGTGTGTGTGTATGTGTGTATGTGTGTGTTTGTATGTATGTGTGTGTATGTTCATATATATATATATACATATTTACATGTGTATATGTATACTATATAGAAATAATATACATATATACAAAGGTATGTGTATATATATATGTGTGTATGTGTATGTATAATATAGATATGTGTGTATATTCTTTTGTTCAATAAATTTGATTACCTCACTATCACTTTGAAGAGTCTTTTCTTCTCCAGGCTAACCATGAAGGTAATATAATTTCTCCCTTTATTTCCATACTGATTATTTTCTTTTAAAAAGAATCATAATCAGAATAAAAATTCCCTTGCTGGTTATTCAGAAATGTAATGTAAAAACAAAATTTTGATTTAAAAATCTTCAAAAGACCTTTAATGCATAAGTTTTTCTCTGCCATGAGCCACCACTATTCTGGAGACTCCTAACCTGTTGTCATTCACCCTTCACAACCAAAAATCCTCTTATGGAAGCTCTACATCTCTGGAATTCTCGTGGTTACAATGGAAAATCTGGCTTAGGATACCTTAAAAGAAGGAAATTCTGAAAGCATAAAAAATAAACAATTTTAATGAAGACCAAAGGAATGAGTGGTCTTAATGAGTATTATACAAAGGGACCCCATCTATCAAGAACAATTTCAAAAAAGATGAAAGTAAGAGTCAGGAACTGTTAACAAATACAAAACTGTGACATGCTTCTGTAAGCAATGTCAGGACTATTAAATTTAAGAATTAACTGAGACTGAGTTTAGTGAAATCTAGGAGCAATTTTTTTTAAGACAAAAAAAAGATATGTTGAGATTAAGATGGATGTTAATAACCTCTGGTTTTATCTGTTTGTTTTCTCTGTGAAGAATAAAAATATTTGAAATAGTAAGAAAAAAGAAAAACTTAGGGCACATTGATAGAGATAAAGTACTCAGGAATAGGGAATAAGTAGTTCGCATACTTCATTCTTGTCACACCACATTTAGATTACCCTATCCGGTTCTAGGTACCACATATTAGGAAGTACCTTGATAAATGGGGGAGTGACCAGTGAACAAAACAGAAGAGTTGAGAGCCTTAAGATTAAATTATGTGAGGATTCTTGAAAGAAGTGGGGATTCTAATAAAGTATCTCTCCACTCTCTTCCATACCATTAAGCTCCCAAAAGATATTCTGCATACTTTGTCAATCAAGATGCTTTCTAAATCAAAGCTTATGAACCCCAACTGGAGTATCTTTTGAATTAGTCAGTTATAATGCATTACTTGGTGGCAGCCATCTGGTAGAGTAAGTAGAGTGCTGGGTCTAAAGACAGGAAGACTCATCTTCCTGGGTTCAAATCTGGCCTCAGAAACTTCCTAGCTTTGTGATCTTGGGTAAATCACTTAACCCCATTTGCCTCAGTTCCTCATTGGTAAAATGACATAGAGAAGGAAATTTAAATTATTTCAGTATCTTTGCCAAGAAAACTCCCCAAATGGAGTCATGAAGAGTCAGTGATAACTGGAAAACCAATGAATAACAATATTAGTCAAAGCAATGTCCCTTAAGGAAATGGCATAACATTAAAGAAAAAAAATTCCCTAAGAAATTGTAGCTCAATACCAACAAAAATACCTATTTCTAATAGAAAGAGCATAAATTCATAGAGATTGCAGATGAAACATATACATTTGTAAAGCCTATTCTACTATAGTATGTGCTTGGTGGAAAGTTCCCTCCCTCACTCCTGACACTTCAGACATACTGATATCTTTTGGTTTTATAATCCTACTTCTTTCTATTGACCTTGACCCAATCATTTATAGCATCCTGCCCTCCTTCTACCTCTAAACAGACATCTCTACCCGAGACATAGCTATATTCCAGTTAGTGTCTACCCGGCTATTTCAGGATCACCTTATATCTTCTCTGTTATCCAAAGGGACATTGTGGATAGTAAACTTCTCTACTGCAGGAGATGGCTATTCATCTTTCATGTGTTATCTCTTCTCCATATTGGTCCTCAGGTATCTACTCTTTTGAAGTGCTTTTTTGAGCCACATGTTTTTCTTTTTTCCACTAGAGTTTGCTTTAGCTAATGAACCTTTCTTCTCTTTAGGGGGTATCATAACTTTTTTATTCAACTTTCTTAAGCAATGTAGTTGGAGCACTTATCCTCAGCCAAGACATGCCAGAAGGTGGAGCTGCCCTAGCCAAAATAACTGCTTTTGAAACTTTTCTTGGAATTCCTCTCTTAATTACTTTCTCTTCTAATATCGCCTTTGAATTCCTAATATCAAATTTAAAGTAATTGTTTTTTTTCTTCAGAAATCCTCTTCTGCTCTTAATAATTCTATTATTTCCCTCCTCCCACTGGGGACAAATATTCCTTAAACTATAGTTCACAAAAGGCAAAAAAAAAAGAGTTGATGGAGCTAAATGAGGTCTGTTGATAAATCGTGTCCCCTTGTAATTTTATGGGATAGTAAAAGATTGAAGTTTAAAACATAGCCATTTTTTATTATCAGCAACAACATACAACATGTTTTATCAGAATTTAAAGAAAGGAAAAATTAAAGGAGAACATGATATATGGTCTCAAATATGAACAGGACTGAATAAACTTCTCAGGATTGAATCTAGAATTTAAAACAAAGAGTTATGGGTAGAAGTTGCAAAGTGTCAGAGTTAGACCTGACAATGATAATTTTTTTTTAAAATGTAAAACTGTGAGGAGAGGGAGAAGAGACTTCCAGGGTGGAGCCAAGATGGGGGAGAGCAGACAGGACTCTCTGTGACCTCCTATAACCTTCCTTCAAACCAACAGCAAATGAAGCCTCTAAATTGGTTTGGAAGTCAAAGAATTCACAAAAATCTGAAGTACAACACATTTCTAGAAGAAGATACCCTGGAAAAACTTCAGAAGAGGTCTGCTTCAATCAGGCAGGGGGATAGTCTGCCTAAACCAGACAGAATACAATGAGACCAGGGTAGGGAGCTGAAGTGGAGGTCTTGGCTTCCATGCACCTGGGGTCTTCTGTGGGCCTCTTGGGCCAATCTGTCCTGATTATAAGCAGGTGGTTTGGCAGATCTGCCTTTTGTGTGTGTGGGGGTAGATTGTGAACCACTGAGCCTCTGATGATCTCAGAGAAATGCAAATTAAGACAACTCTGAGATACCACTACACACCTGTCAGATTGGCTAAGATGACAGGAAAAGATAATGACGAATGTTGGAAAGGATGTGGGAAAACTGGGACACTGATACATTGTTGGTGGAGTTGTGAACTGATTCAACCATTCTGGAAAGTAATTTAGAACTATGCTCAAAAAGTTATCAAACTGTGCATACCCTTTGACCCAGCAGTGTTTTTATTGGGCCCATATCCCAAAGAAATCTTAAAAAAAGGAAAGGGACCCACAAGTGCAAAAATGTTTGTGGCAGCCCTTTTTGTAGTGGCTAGAAACTGGAAAATGAATGGATGCCCATCAATTGGAAAGTGGCTGAATAAATTATGGTATATGAATGTTATGGAATATTATTGTTCTGTAAGAAACAACCAGCAGGATGATTTCAGAGAGGCCTGGAGAGATTTGCATGAACTGATGCTGAGTGAAATAAGCAGAACCAGGAGATCATTGTACATGGCAACAAGAAGACTATATGATGATCAATTCTGAAGGACATGGTTCTCTTCAACAATGAGATGATTCAAATCAGTTCCAATTGTTCAGTGATTGGGGAAGTATATACACCCAGGGAGAGGTCTGTGGGATCTGAGTGGGGATCACAACATAGCATTTTAACACTTCCTGTTGATGTTTGCTTGCATTTTTTTTCCTTCTTAGGTTTTTTTTTCTTTCTCTTTCTAGATCCAATTTTTTCTTGTGCTGCAATATAACTATATAGATATTTATATATATATATATACTGGATTTATCATATGTTTTAGCATATTTAACATGTATTAGACTACCTGCCATCTAGGGGAGGGGATAGAAGGATGGAGGGAAAAATTTTGAACAGAAAGTTTTGCAAAGGTCAATGTTGAAAAATTAATTACTCATATATTTTGTAAATAAAAGCTTTAATAAAAATTAAATAAAATGTAAAGCTGTCCAGAGGCACAGTGAGTTGCATCAAGAAATGGGTTTTCATTCATAGTAAGTTTCCAATAAAAGTCTTATTGGCTGATATAACATAGAGGTATATTTATTTCATATGTTATTTTAACCAAATGGTCTTTAAGGTTTATTCTATCTCTGAGTTTGTCACAGGTCCATTGTTTTAGAGATGGAACAGACCTTAAAGGATAGATAGTTAGACAGACAGACAGATAGATAGATAGATAAAACTATGGTTAAATGGTAGAGAGATCTCTATTTATAGCTCTCTCTCTCGTCACACACATAATATATCCCCTCAAGTTCCTCTTCCAAATTACTTGAGTCAAACAATAATTTTGATATGATTTCAAATTTTTATGACAATAATATGTTATTCTCTTAACAATCACAAGTAGTATATCCTTGGCCACATAAAACCAAACTGAGCTAGTTTGCCAGCTTTTTTTTTTTTTTTGCTCACCGTTATTTAATATCTGTCAAAAGAATACTTTGTTTTTTAAAGAAGGGGTATTACTTGAAGGAAAGATAGAAAAAGTTGTTATCTCTTAAAGATTGTATCTGATTTTTTTAAATTAAATTTTTATTCTGAACTCAAAACCCAAAAATAATGAGCATCTCCATATATGCAGTAATACTTCAAAGGATCATTTTATATGACAATTGAATCTCAATTTAATACCACATACTTTTAAAAAAAAAAAGATATGTGATAAATTCACACATCACTAATAAAACTTTCCTGTTCATCTGAACTTATTTTCTCTTTTGTGATTTTTTTTTTAAAGTGTTTTTCCCCCATCAACATTATTGCTAGTGTCATTGTCATTATATAAATTTTTCTCCTTGTTTTTTCCCCTTCTTTTTGCATCAATTTTTTTTCAAGACTCTATGAAAGTAGGGGCAGCTAGGTGGCGCAGTGGATAGAGCACCAGCCCTGAAGTCAGGAGGACCTGAGTTCAAATCTGGGCTCAGACACGGAACAGTTGTGTGACCCTGGGCAAGTCACTTAACCCCAATTGCCTCATCAAAAAGCAAAAAAAAAGAAAAAAGAAAAAAAAGACTATGAAAGTATATATTTTGTCATTTATTATGGCACATAAATATTTCATTATGTACATTGCTCACAATTCAGCTATTACCCATTTAAAAAGTTACCTTATTTGTTTTCATTAATTTATCCAAATCTTTATTTCTACCCCCTATTATTAATTTTTAAGGAAGTATAATTTTGTAGTAATTATTCACTCCCTGATATTTTCCTTCTTCTAAATAACTCTACTCTACCCTCTCCTGCTTCCTTATAATTTGATGTATTTTTACTATGAAATACAATATGTATAAGTTCAGTCACATAGCTAGGTCACTCAGTGGACAGAAAGCCAGGTCTGGAGTCAGGAAAACTTACCTTCTTAAGTTACATTTGGCTTCAAACCTTTACTAGCTATGTGACTCTGGAAAAGTCACTTACTCCTCTTTGTTTCAATTTCTTCATCTGTAAAATAAACCAAAGAAGGAAATGGCAAATGACCCCAGTACTTTTACTAAAAAAGCCCCAAATGAGGTAAGAAAAAATGAGAAACAAATGAAAACAATTGAATAATACTGGTGTGTTCAATCCTTTTTTGTCCTCAAATAAAGTGATTTCAAAATTTTGACCAGTTATGAGAGAAGAGTGAGGTTGATCTAATATCTGTTGCACCTACTCTTTCCTCCTAGTTTGTAAAATCTTCTCATGTTCAAAAGTAGGAGGAATAGCAAGTTTTTTTGCCAAATATTTTTAAAATATTTGTTTTAGCCAAAATATTATTTTATAGAATTAGAAAAAATAATAACAAAATTCATCTGAAAGAACAAAAGGTCAAGAATATCAAGTAAATTAATAAAAAAAAATATAAATGATGGTGGCTTAGCAATACCAAACCTAAAACTATATTGTAAAGCAGCAGTGATCAAAACCATTTGGTACTGGATAAGAAATAGAGTGGTGCATCAGTGGAATAAAGCACATACATACGAAACTATAAACAAGGCCTATAGCTATCTAGTACTTGATAAATTCCCAAACTCCAGCTTCTTAAATAAGAACTCATTATTTGGCAAAAATTGCTGGGAAAACAAGAAAATAATATATCAAAAACTCAGCATAGGCCTACATTTCACATCCCAGACCAAAATAAGGTTAAAATGGGTACATGATTTGGGCATAAAAGATGATACCGTAAATAAATTAGGAGTACAAGGGATAATTTATCTATCAGATCTTTGGAGAAGGGAGGAATATATGACCAAAGAAGAACTAGAAAACATTATGAAGGAAAAAATAGGCAACTTTGATTATATTAAATTAAAAAGGTTTTGAAAAAACAAAACCAAGAGAAACAAAGATAGGAAAACTCTTTACAGCTGTAAAGGTCTTATTTCTAAAACTGACTTCATATTGGGGATGGGACAAGGCTCTAGAGTTGGATTTCACAGTCAGCTGAACGTTGGAGGCAGATGCTAGCATAGCAGATCCATAGGGTCTGTGGATAGACAGTGATGTCTGAGGCCGATTTTGCAATCACCCATAGGATCCACCGATTTTGTTGGTCTTGTGCCCAAAGAGTCAATGATTGGGGTTTGAGGCAGTCCAGCAACTAGGGAGTCATCAGCATCTGTTGGGCTGACTTGGGCAAGGGACCCCTCAGTGTGGTCTTTTTGGGGACCCATTGCCAAGATCTCTGCCTGGGTCTTGAGATTTAGGGCTACATTGGCACACAAAGCCCTATGTCAAATTTACAAGAATACACATCATTCCCCAAATGATAAATGGTCAAAGGGTATGAACGGACAATTTTCAGATGATGAAATTAAAGCCATTTATAATTAAATGAAAAAGTGCTCTAAATCAGTATTGATCAGAGAAATGCAAATTAAAACAACTCTAAGGTACCACTTCACACTTCTCAGATTAGCTAAGATGACAGAAAATGATACTGGAAAATGTTTCAGGAGATGTGGGAAAACTGCGACACTAATGCATTGTTGGTGGAGTTGTGAAATGATTCAACTGTTCTGGAGTGCAATCTGGAACTATGTCCAAAGGGCTATCAAACTGTGCATAACCTTTGATTAGCAGTGCCATTACTGGGTCTGTATCCTAAGGAAATCATAAAGGAGGGAAAAGGACCTACATGTGCAAAAATATTTGCTGCCACTTTTTTTGTAGTAACAAAGAATAGGAAAAGGAGTGGATGCTCATCAACTGGTAATGATCTAACAGGTTGTGGTACATGAAGGTAATGGAATATTATTGTTCTATAAAAAATAATGAACAAACTTATTATAGAAAGACCTGGAAAGATTTACATAAACTGATGCTGAGCAAAACACGAGAACCAGGAATATATTGTACATGATAACAGCAAGAATGTGCGATGATCAACTACTAAAGAATTCGTTCTTCTCAGTAGTTCAGTGATCAAAGAAATCCCAATAGACTTTGCACAGAAAATGCTATCTGCAACCAAAGAAAAAACTAAGGAGACTGAATGTAAATCAACACATTCTATGTTCAGTTCATTTTTCTGTTTTTTTTTCCTTTCTCCCATGGTTTTTCCTTTTTACTCTGATTTTTCTCTCCCAACATAATTCATAAAACAATGTGTATTAAAAATAAACTTGAAAAAGAGAAATAGCAGGTTATATCCTCTTAGCACTAATGAATTCTTTTTACCTTTCCTTTTCTTTCCCCTTTTAAAAAATTCAGTCTAAAATAAATCTGCCTATCCACTGTTTCTCTTATTTATTTTCTTCAATACCCTTTAAAGAAATTGAGATTCCAAAGAAACACTTGTTTCTTCCCTCCTTTGAGTGTTAGCACTTCATTATCTTCATTATGTTCTAGTTTATTCAAATTGCTCAAATGAATTCACTTTCCTATACTTCTCTTGATTTATGTGATTGTAGTTCAGAGTTCTATTCAACTATTTTTTTTCTTTTTTTCATCAGGAATGCTTCACTGTGTTCTTTTTTACTAGAATGAAACCCAATTAAGGAATTATATAGTTCAAAATCATGATGACAATGTAGAATGGGAGTTAGGGTAAGGTGTAAAAATCAGAAAGGAAGTAGAAATTTTTGCAATACTTGGGCCACTCACTACCTTCTAACACAATCCTTTCCTATCTTTTTAGCAGATAGAGTAATGGGGTTTGGATAACCACTTTCAAGATTTTTTTTCTCTTTGTGTTATTATTATACTCTTGATACACTGCAAATCTACTTCTGTGCTCAGCTGCAAATTTATCAACTAATGTTCTAAACCTGGCTTTACAACCACTCTACTTCTTTCTTTTTGAGGGAGGATGGTTGTGGAGCAAGTGGGTTTTATATCTATAAAAATGGTGGGTGGAAGCATGGTCTAATAATTGAAGTTAGTATTAGAAAACTTTGAATTCAACCCTTGCCTTTGACACATACTGGCTACATATATCTGGGCATATCACTTTAACTCTTATTGCTCTAGGCAACTGTGAAGTGATGTGATAAAAAGTGATATAAAAAGTATTCATCTACCTGTGGAAACAGAGTTCATGATGTGGAGCTTGCCACAATGAGAAAGTTACAAATCTGGTTAAAATGAGAAAGAAAGGGAAAAAAAAAGAACAACAATGATATAAATGTAATGCATATAGTAGAAAAAATGAATAATGCACCTTGTCATCATCTGCATGGTCATCATCATCAATAGATCCATATCAGAGTAGATTCTTTTACACAAGAACAGATTGCAACCCATCCAGCTTTTCTAATCAGTGTGATTATTGTCCATTTTCATAAATAAAGTCTCCACACAGAAGCTATTGAATATGTTAAAGGCTCTCCTCTAGGTATTTTCATGTCTATATCTCAGTGTGTGTTTCTATTTCCTACTAGTCTTTGTTGCTAATACTTTTTCTTACAATCATCCATGTCCCTTATTGCACATTTTCAATTTTGTACATTCATTTCATCTTGGGTAATATGATATGGTATCATGCATCTCTCAAACTCATCCCTCTCTATCACCAGCAATTTTAGTTCTTTTGAGATTGTGATGTATCATAATCATGTAGCATCACTACTAAGAAAATATTAGTCTTCAATAGTTAAAGAGACCATCTGTGATCAATGGAAATTCCTTGTCATTTCATATATGGAGCTAGCTTATTTCATAATTATTTTTATCATCATCCACAAATATATAATATTACATTGACAGAAATATTCACTAAATAATTACTCTTTTAGATAAATGGTGCAAGTACGTTTCCTCATTTTACAGATGGGAAAAGTGAAGAATCACAGATGCTTTGACTTGCTCATTCCTTCATGGATAGTATGTTTGGATTCAAGAATGTTCAGCCAGTTCTTCTCATCTGAAATCTGGCATTTTTTTAGTATGATAAGCTGCTTCACCTGAACTATAAATTTTAAGCCCATTCTATCCTATGGTTTGTCATCCAATTTGGCTCTATATACTGAAAAACAAACTATGTTATTCTTATTCACTACCAGTCATCTTTTCTTTGATATATATGCTGGATCGAGGAGAAAAGTCTTCAACTCTATTTTCTATCCTTTTCCTACTTTCAGGGCTCAATGAAGCCTAAAGGCTTCTACATTTGGAACCAAAATGATATCTTGCAAAATTCAAGTTTGTTTACCCTTGGCAAACATAACTTCCTGTTTTGAAGAAGAAGGAAAAAAAAGCCCAAAGGTATCATGAACATCAAAGAGCTCTTGAAAAATAACATTTTGATGAGTTAAGAGTAAAGCAGTAAGAAATAAGTATGGATTAAATGTCTCTTTAAAAAATGGGTTTTAAAAATTGATGGAACAGCACTTGGAAAACCACAGTCTCAGTTGGGCCAAACCCCTAATATTTGAAAAATGCTTTGTTACACTTGACAAAGTCAACCCTACTGAGTGTCTCAAAAGATATTGCCACTACAGGTTAACATAAAAACTCCATAAATAGCTAGTCCAAGTTTCCAGGCAGTTTTTCCAGTTGGAGCATAAAATACAACATAATTTCTTATTTATGAATGAAAGACTTTCCTTGGCCATTTCCAAATAGGAAAAATGCATTCTGAAAAGAAAAAAAATAGTCCTCTTTTTGAAATAATAGCTCATGATATATTTGTTTCTTGTCTGAACAATTTCATAATCATGCCTTCCATTTATATAGAATAAATTTTTCTCGAGAATAAAGTATGTTATTGTATATATATATGTATATATTAATATATAAATATATAAGCATATATATATATATGCATATATATATGGTATAAACTAAGTGATGACTCTCTCATAAGAATGTGACTTCCACCTATGCCATAAATGCCTTGAAACTTTGCAACAGCAAGTTAAGGTCTAGTTAAAAAGCTGCAGGTGTTAGATTGTCTTGAATGAACCTTGCCCTCCTGTTTCTCACCACCTCTTAATTAGTATTTAAGTACTTCTTTTAAAAGTAATTTATTCTTTTGTTTATGGGATATATATCAGCATTTAGATTATTAGCCTGGACTCCCCAAGACAATGGGAGAAAAAGTCAAGGGGGTGGGGATGGTGGGCTTCTGTTTTATTTAACATTGTGTTTTGCAGTTTGTGCTTTGCACTCCTTTAACTGACACCCTGTCAGTTAATAGATGCCCTTTTTGCTTTTTCTTACTCTGAGAGACTCTGATTGTTTTTGTGATCACTACTGTACTACATATGTATTTATTGCTCCTTTTAAAATCATAATTGTCATAGGTAGGCATTTCTTTTCTCCTATATATTTCCTCCCTCCCTCCCTCCCTCTTTCCTTTTTTCCTTTCTTCCTTCCTTTTTTCCTTCTTTTCTTCCTTTTTCCTTCTTCTTTCTTTCCTTCCTTCCTTCCTTCCTCCCTCCCTCCCTTCATTTCTTCCATTCACTTTTCCTTTACTCATATCTTTATATTTCTCTCCCTTTCCTTTCTCTTATCTTTCCTTCTCTTCTCTATCTTCTTAAACATTTTCCCTAGCTGACTTTTTTTCCATCTTCTAATGCTCCTTGCTCTCCCCTACTCTTTGTATCTGCTTGTCCCTGTTTATCTCTCTGTCTGTATGTTATTCTCTGCCTATGCCTCTCTTTTTCCATTTGCATTGTTACTGATTTAAATAAAACTTTCTGCTCTCAAGGTAAGGTTGATTGATATTTACTGTATTGATTCACCTCATCCATTTGAAAGTATATACTATGATATCTAATCAATTTCAACCATAAGCATTATATTAAATGGAAAAATTTCTTTGAATTGGAGTGATATAGCATAAGAATAATTTTGCAAAGAACAAGAAAACTTACCCAGGAATAGTTTATAATTCATGAAACAGATTTAGAAGAGTCTTTTCTGAAAATGAAGTGATGCCTTCTCTCATACACAACTCTGAGGATAAATCTCCTGATGTGTAGGGAAAAGAAATGCTTACCTTGAGATTTGGCTATATTTTGCCTTGTGCTCCACCCCACTAGACTTTGGCAATAGAAGGAATTTGTGAACTTTGAAAAATCCAGAAAATTTTTCATTTTTTATTTCAGTGTCTTAGTCCCCTCCTTGGATCAGCTGATAGCACTATTGTGAGCCAAGAATAAATGAATGGGGATTCAGCCTGATTATGCATCTCAAGAGTGAGGACAATTTATGATAACCAGAAAGTAGGCTACCCTTTTGCTACATGTCTTCTTCAAACTGGAGCCCTTTTTTCTATGGACTCTATATGTACTTGTGAGAGAAGATGTTTTGTACCAAATGTTCTTAACTCTCCATCTTATTAAATACCCCTTTCTTAAATGTAATTAAGTCTGACTTGCAAATATAAATTTTCAACTGATAAGATTTGGAAAGAAGAAGCAAGAAGCATACTATCACAGATTAATGCTGGTGAAACTAGAGGACATTCCACTCAAAGGTATCCTAGAATATAGAATCAAATTCAGAATTTTATCAGTTTCTTCTTATCCCTCTACCTCAAAAATATAGGGAAGCTCAGCAGTATAGGTGAATAATTGAATGATTGGTTCATATCTCTGTGGTATAGTCAAGACTCTGAAGAAATCATGGTGTCATATTTTTTTTTTGCTTTTCCTCAAGTTGCTAGAAAGATAAAATAGAGTGAAGATAGAGTGCTATCTATGTGTAATGACAGAAAGGTCTAAATTTTGCATCAGATATTTCTGTGATCTTGGTCCAGCCCTTTAACTCTATTGGTCTCAGTCCCTCATCTGTATTTTGTTTTATTCTTAAAGAGTGTTTTATTTTTCAAATACATGCAAAGATGGTTTTTAAGATTCATCTTTGCAAAACCTTATGTTCCAAATTTTTTTTCTTTTCCCCTCTCTCCCCTCCCTAAGACAGCAAGCAATTTGATATATGTTAAATATGTGTAATTCTTCTAAACATATTTCTATGTCATGCTGTGCAAGAAAAATCAGATTAAAAAAGAAAAAAAAAAACAAGAAAAATTAAAAAAAGTGTTCCATTACTTTCAGATATGATAATCTATTCAGCCATTCCCCAACTGATGAACATCTATTCAACCTCCAATTCCCAGTCACCACAAAAAGGGCTGCTTCAAACATTTTTGCACATGTGGATTCCTTTCCATCTGTTATTTCTCTTTGGGAGAGAGACCCACTAGTGACACTGTGGAATCAAAAGGTATCTACTGTTTTATAGCCCTTTGAGTGTAGCTTCAAACCACTCTCCAAAATGGTCAGATAATTTTATAACTCCATAGACAATACACCAGTCTCCCATTTTCCTACATCCTCTCCAACATTTATCATCCTCTTTTCCTTCATCCTGGCCAAACTGAGAGGTGTGAAGTGATACTTCAAACTTGTGTTAATTTGCCTTTCTCTAATCAATGGTGATCCAGTCCCTCATCTGTAAAACAACGGTTAGATTGTCATGCAGTGCATAAGCTTTCTTCCAGCTCTAAATCTGGGATCCTTTGCTGCCAAACACTGTCCAAGATTATGGATGTCCAAAATAAAACTCAGTTTAGTGTATGTTATTCTTATAAAATATTATATATTTAATTCAATTCAATTTATATTAAGCACCAAGAGCCAGACACAGTTCTAAGCACAGGAAATAGGAAGAAATAGGAAGCTATATTAATTGGTACTTAATAGATTCAAGTTGCATATTTTGGGTGATAATTAGGTATATATCATCTAATTTCTCAGTGCTCTAAATAACACTCTAAAAGTTGCATAAATAATACCTACTTACATTAATAGAGATAGTTTTACTTTTCAGATTTCCCCATACTGATGAAATCAAAAGATCTTGTCCCTATCTTTATTCTTGTCTCTATTTCTATTCCTCTCTCTCTCCGACTCCCCCTTCCTCCAATGTCTATCCCTATATATACATATAACAAATATATACATATCTGTACAGATTATACATGATATATTTAAATAAAAATATTACCAATATGTTATATGCAATCATGCATATATTCATATACTTATGAGCATATATATATAAGGTATCTCAAAAGTATATCTTTATTAATACACAACAGCAATTTCTAATTATTTAGAGTTGTTTAAAATAGTAAAGTTAAATAACTTACATAGAAAATTACAAAACAAGTATGTGTCAGAGAAGAACTTGATCCAAGTCATGTTGGCCTTAGCAAGACAATATGATAAATTAATTATTAAGATATATGCATGTGTGTACTCATGTATGTTTGTGTGTGTATGTGAAGGCAATCTGAATTATAACCAAAAATGTAAAATAATAAAGTTTTAAAAGATATATCCTGTTAAATCTTTTAAATACATAAAAGTAAAGGTACTGACAAAGTACTATTAGCAAATATTTTGATCCTTCAATTCCCATGTGACTTCACTCCTCTGGAATTCTGTATCTAGAACTCCCTTGCAAACTCTTCATCCTGAAAGATCATTTCAGTTCTGCCAGCTCATTATTACCCTCCACTCCTGATGCTCTTCCTTCCATCTGACTGGAGGGGATATCTTCTTCAAGAATCTTCATTTAAGGGTGACCTTCATTTAGCATTTTGTTCTCTTGATATCTCTAGTATGCCCTCCTCCTCCCTTTCAGGTTCCATTTGTACACTGTCTTCCCCAACTTAGATTGCAGGTTACTTGAAGGCAGGGGCAATCTTTTGACTTTTTTTGTATCCCTAAAGCCCAGAACAGGGCATACATAACACATTGAGGTTCTCAATAAATTTTAATTGACTGAAAAAGAGATAGCTTGGCACAATGGGTAGACTACTGCACTTTGAGCAGGAATGATTAAGGTTCAATTTATCCTTTCCATCTTTATTAGCTATATGATGATGAGTAAGCCACTAATATGTCTTTGTCTCTGCTTCATTATCTGTAAAACTATGAAAATAATGCTAGTACTACTGAATCTGATATTGTAGGTAAAACAATTTGAAAACCTTAAAGCATAATATTAATATCAAGTATTATTTGCTAAATATCTTTCCATATGTGAATCCATACATAATTTCTAGTCATTAGTAATTAGCACAATATGTTTATAGTTATAGCTTTTTCTAATGATTTAAAATGTTTGTTCTCTCAAGTAAGGTTAACATTCCCTCATATTTTCTTGTTTCTATTCATTTATTCAGTAGCTCCCTTTTTGTCCTGGCTAGAAGTCAAAGGTAAGTCTAGATCCACACTTTATATGAAATATAACAACTTTGAAATAGATGGAGTATAAATGAATGCACTTTTGCTATGATGTGGTTTTTAAACTGAATGTTACCAGAGAGAAGATGGATACTAACAGAGGTCTTAAATAATTGATGTTGCTTTGGGGTGGTGAAGGGGCAAGAGCTAGCATTCATAGGGTTTTAGGACATAAAACTCAAAATTGTGGATGCAATTGCTTGCATGATTTGCCTGACATTCAGCCAAAATCCATGAGCTCATATTCACCGGTAATAACTATATTTACTACCACCAGAATGAAATTCAAATCATTCAGTGTGTAGCCCTAATAATAATCCTATATGACTAGGGGCTGCTTCTTCAACATTATTTCCACCTAATTTATAATCAAGATGTTCAATTAATAATTTCAGCACTTTATGCAGTGTTAAGTCAGCTGAAAAATATGTGATTTTTCCACTTTTCATTTTTCACAATGCTGAGGAATGCATAATAACTTGACAAAATGGGGATGCCAGGAAAGCAATGCTTATTAACAGACTAATAGGGGAAAGAAAGGGTTTGAAGAGAAAAGCTGAAAAGCTGATTGAGTTTTGTAAAATGTAAAGGCACTACACCATTTCAAAAATAAAACAGCCACATTGACAGTACCTTTCCAGTTATCTTAAACTTCTTAGGAAAATGGAGTACGAGTAGCAAAGATTGACAGTTCCAGAAAGAGTGATTGTGGCTTATTTGGGTCATTTTTTCCACTTGAAACAGCACCAATTCTAATGGGATTCATCACTTATTCCTTGATCCTTCTTATATTGATCAATTCCACTTCTATACTACTTCCCTCAACTTCCTGCTGCTATAACCCATATGTAGACTAATTAATCCATCAATATCCTGATTTTCTATATAGTTTCAGAGAACAGGAGTAGAACCAATTAGGATCATTGCATGGAGATAGATATTATTTTAGAACTTCCTCACAGTTAAAATTATCTAGAAATTGAATGAATGAGGAGCTTTGTATGTTAGTGAGTTTCCCTTCACTGGATGTTATAAGAATGCTGTTAGTCAAACATAGGTAGAGAGGATTCTTATGTTTGGTGTAGAATTATACTAGATGACCTAGAAGTCTTTTAAACTTTGAGAAGTAATACTTTGGAATAGTTACTGAACTCTATTCAATCATTCAGTTAATACATAATAAGGATAAGAGAGTGTAAAGCCCTTTTTAAAGAAGCATACAAATGATTAGGTTCTAGAACTCAACTTTCTATCTACATAGTTTTAAAATAGCCCAAGAGTCACTCAAGATAAGAATTGGATTCTCCCAATTTTATATATATTTGGTATAAAATGTTGGAAGATCTACCAAAATGCAACTATTATTAGGGAGACAAAATACATGCAGCCATTGTTATTCATTAATAAGAGTTATTTTGTCAGATTAATTAACTAATCCCTAGTCCAATTAACTGAAGAAATTGAGCAAAGTATATGTTCTATTTCAACAGAACAAGAGAACGGCCAGAAAAAATACTTACATGTAATACCATCAAGGATAGACTCACCTAAATACTGTAATGAGGCACAGTGAATAATAGGCCAAAAAAAAAAAAAAAAAAAAAAAACCCCTGACCCTGGAAATGGGTGGTGATAGGGAGAGAATGGTATCCATGGGCCATTGGAGAACAAGCCCCAGACTTAGAATCAGAAGTCTCATGTTTCAATTATTGCTTTCTAAGGTTCACCAACTCTGGAAACTTGGGGAAAATAACTTTACCTTTATGATTTTTAGTAGTATTATCAGGGTAATCAAGGAGAACCTTAGTCTATCACCATCAACTTGAAGAAAACAATGATTATAAAGCTATGTTGTAAAGATTATCTCCCAAAAAACTGGGTATTTACCTGGTTGGAAGGTCATGATAAACTTTTCTGATTGTACCCCAGATTTTAATGTGTCTTCTCATTTCTGGGTAACTGAGATCTAAAAACTTGGACTCACTCAATTAATAGACATTAAATGACCTTTCTGTGATTCATAAGAACACTGAGGATTAATTTCTACTTTTTCCTGATTCCCTTTGGAAGTAGAAGGAAGAGAAAGCACTTCAAAATACTTTAAGTGGAAAACAAACAAAAAAAAAACAAAAGAAAAAAATTGAATGGTTCAAAGGTTATAGAGAGGAAAGTGATTTCAAGAAGAGTTTGGGTAGCACAGCTTTATTTTACAAAATATAAGGAAACAGTTTTAGTCACTGAGAATTAATCAGAGGAGCTCCCGATATTCACTTAGGAAGCATTACCCTAAGCCAGGACCAGGGATACATGTTCAGCTATATGAGAGGGATTGAACTTTAGTTTAATAAAGGTCTGTGTTTAGTAACCTAATCAAGTGGGCTGAGAAGAAAAGAAACAAGCATTTGTCAATCATTTTTTGTCAGGCACTGTGCTGAGCTATGGAGATACAAAGAAAACAAAAAGTCACTCCTTGCCAAAAGGTTTTACATTCTAATGGAGCAAAACAATGCACAAAAGTGAGTAAATAAAGGCATGTTTTTTGATGTCAAGAAAGTCAGGAACAGGGCAAGCAAGGGAAAGAAGGAGGGTCAGCTCCAGGAAGAACTTTCCACTGGGGGAAAGGAGACAGGCCTTGCAGAAAAATATTGAAGAGTGAGTAGATCACACTGGTAGTAGGATGTTCCAAGATGAATAGATAACAGTCACTGAGGGAAGTTTCAGAAAAAAAGTACAGTGAAGGCATGATTTTCATGTCCAGAAAATCAAGAATAGAGCCAGGAGGGGGATAAAGCCTTTGATTACCTGGAAATTCACCATGTTGTGGCCTGTCTCAGTTTCCCTCAGTTACTGTCTCAGTTTCCCTCAGTTACTGTCTCAGTTTCCCTCAGTTACTGTCTCAGTTTCCCTCCGTTGCAGTATCAGTCTCCCTTAATTGCTGTTTCAGTCTCCCTTAATTGCTCTGTCCCAGAATAGAAATCCCCACTTCCTGACCTTCAGAAATAATTGGACTCACCTTCCAAAGTAATCATGAAACCTCCAGATGGCCAGCCTTGACCTCCCCCTTATCTATGTGACCCAGACAAGCAGTCTGCTTTGCCAAGGCTCCTTACTCCCTAACCTGTCAGAACTGAATTTATGGTTTCCTTGGACACCAGATGTGTTCATCTGGTCCCATGAGTTCTTTGTCTCCCTGAGCTATAGGACCCTATATAATGTCTGAAGTTCCTTGATGGAGCTGCTGTGTACTTCAGTCAGCTAACATGGCTACTGAGTAATTTGTATTCAGTCAGCTAACATGGCTGTGGCTGTGTTAGTCTCCGGGGTGGACTGCGTGCTTTGAGACAAGAGTCCCACCAGTTCTGATCCATAGCTATGGATTCTGAACTCTCAATTAACATCAATAAAGCATTACCTAATTTCCATGTGTGATACTGCCTCAGTTTCTCCCTGAGCATTACAACCAAAGTAATTAGAGAGTCCTTTGAGTCCTCCTATTTATATCTATAAAGTAAAGAGATTATTCTAAATGTATGGGTCTTAATTTGTGATTTGTAAATTTTTAAAAAATACTAAATTATTTGGTTATTGATATGTATGTATGTGTGTGTGTGTTTGTGAGGGGTTTTTTTTTGATTCTCACATTTTTTTTCTATGCATTAAAAAACCAAACCAAACCAAAATATTATTTTGAGTAGGAATTAATGACTTTACCAGAATTAGAAAAGGACCTATGATCCAATAAAGTTTAAGGACAAGTTTCCTATATAAATTCTGACATTCTATAATTTTAAGTTGTTCCCAATTTTATTTCTGATTTGTTTATACCTGGCTTTCTTGCTGTCTACAGATAAGGTCCAGTGACAAAATGTCTGGAACTAGAAGAATAATCTTCTAGTTGGTTATTAAATTGTAGTCAGTTACTTTTTTTAAAAATTACCCTTAAGGTATTCAAGGTATTACTTATATTTCACAGAAAAGATAAAGGGACCACACACACACACACACACACACACACACACACACACACACATCCCTAAAACACATAACAAAAGCAATCCTTGTCCTCTGATAGTTTCCATTTTATTGTAGGTCTATAGATAAATATAAGGAAAACTGAGCTAGACAAAAGCATTAACAAAAGGGAGAGGAGATCAAAGAATGCTTAACAAAAACTGTTGGGCTTTGAAGAAAGATTGGGTGGGGTATACAGGAGGAGAAATGAATTTCATGCTTGGGGATTTTTTCAACTAAGAAATAGAAAGACATGAGAGTGTAGAAAGAGATGAGGAAAGCTAATTAGTTTACTTTGACTAGTATATAGAGAGCAAAAAAAAAAATCTTGAAAAGTAAATTGGAGCCATATTGTGGAGGATTTTCAATGAGAAATTTGAATTATTTTTCCTAAAAATAATATGAAGTCAAAAAATGTTTTTCAACTGGGTAGTGTTATATTTAGACCTAAGTTTTAGGAATATGGTTGACTATATAGAGAATGAATTTGTATAAGGAAAGATTAGAAACTAGGACAACTATTACTCCAGAGATTATTACAGTAATCAGGTGAAAGGTAATTAGATAAGGGCTTGGATTAGGATGGTAGCTAAAAGGAAGAGAGAAATAGAGACTTAATGCCTTCTTGAATCTATGAATCATGTCAAAGGATAACCAAGAAAACTAAAATGAAATTTTGCTGCATTGAGAGCTATAGTATTTGATAAACACTGGGGTGATAGTGTCTTTTTCCCCCCTGCCTTTGTTCAATCATATCTGTTTCAGTTCACAGTATCACACTTTAGAAATCATGTCAGTGAGCATCTTTAGAGATGAGCAATCAAAATAATAAAGGCCTTAATTTATTGACAGATGTGTGTCAATTGATAAACTTGGTAATGTTTAATTTTTGGAGAAAAGTAATATAAGGTATATGAAGTGGTCATTATATATTTAAAGGATTTCATTTGAAAACAGATTAAGATTAATTTTGTTCTACTTGGCCACAATGAGTACAACTAGGAGAAACAGAAATGTCAAAGTTGTAAATTTAAACTTGAGGTTAAGAATAAAAAATGTGTTTTTTGTTTTGTTTTATTTTTAAATTAGAGCTGGTAGAATAAGCTGACTCAGAAGGTAATGAATTCTTGATCAATGGAGTTCTTCCAACAAATGTTAAATAATTACAGAATTTTGTAAAGGTGTTTTTTTGGTTTATTTTATTTCTGTTTTTTTTTTTTTTGATGAGTCTGGATAGTGGACATATGCATATCCACTAAGGTACCTTCTAAATATGATATTTTGCAATTCAATTAGCAATTTATGACAAATTCTAGAGGGAAATGTGAATCTTTTAAGTTACTGCTATTAGCTCTCTTGTTCTCCTCTCCTCTCCTCAGTCTTCTCTTTCTAAGAAAAAAAATTCCATTTTAATAGATATTTCAGCTCATAGAATATTAATAAAGAAAATAATTATTATTATTGGTAGCAGTAGTAGCAGCAGCAGTAGTAGTAGCAGCAGTAGCAGCAATAGCAGTAGTAGAGTTATTAACATAATGTGGTTCTACAAAGTATGGAGGTATCTTTGTGTGTCTCAAAGGAAGGCAGGATGTCATCTCTCTACTCTTCTTAAATGGAGACTTTCTGCCAGAAGCAGAAAAGAAAAGTTGGGGCCAGGGGCCTTTCTTCTCTCCTCAGGGAGAGTAAGCACTGTGCTAGAATTATAGCTATATTATCCCTTATTTTTAGTTTAGTGGATATGATGGAGTTCTAGCTCAATTTTTGGGTGCAGTTTCTTTATGGGGTAAAGAGAAGGACATCAAGCTTTATAATCCAAGGTCTGACCCATTTCCAACAAATATCAGTTCCATAATTAAAACACAGTAGCAGGTAGCAAAGAAATCCATTTAACCAAATCATAGTAAAACAGAAAACAGAGAAGATATAGATAGGAGTGCTTTGTCATATCGGGCATTATAGAGTAAAGGGTCTCTCCCATTGGGAGAGAGGCCACAAGTCAACCAGGAGAGAGTCTTAATTTCATCAAAGGAAAAACTTTCTGAAATCTTTAGTCTAGGCAGGTGGGGACAGGGGCATGTTAAGAGAATGCCATCTCTTCTCTGAGTCTTTTCTTCAGCTGCTTGAAGATCGGACTCTTCCATTTTCCTCCTAGAAGCTAGAAACCCAAAGGGCCCAAACTGACTAGATATTTGAAGAGAATTCAAAGATGACAAGGAGAATTGAAGACCTTTCCTTTCTTCTGCTCTATCACTTCCTCACCAATATCCCTTCCTCATACAGGACAGAATATTGAGCTCTACCCGTGAGGAAAGAGTGCTATACCAATGTGCTTTAGAACTGGGTTTACCATGTTAATTATTATTGTCATTATTATTAATAGCAGGAACAAACATTTTTTGTAGTGCTTTAAGGTTTGAAAAATATATATTTTTGTGTATTACCTTTTTTGGGCAGAAACCATAAAATCACAGAAGCAGAAACTCTTTTAAAGTTTGCCTCTAGAACATAGTTCTTATTTTACAACTGAGGAAATTAAAGTCAGAGAGATTCTAAGTCACATAACTAGTTAATACCAGTATTGGAATAGAACTCAGGATTTTAATTCCCAATTTTTATTTTTCTTATATTTACTGCCTCCAAACCACATTTCCTGGTGAATTGACTTTCTGATTTTATGAGGAAAATATGAGCTTTTTAATCTACAAGCACACAATTCTGTTTTGACCTTAGAAAGTGTTTTTCTAAAAAGAGAAGTCACTCAGGATAGGATTCATTTTCTACCTGATGTGGAATGACTTAGTAAGGAGGCATTCATAGGAGTTTCTTGAAGGTACTATTGGCCTTACTAAATAAACTGCTATATTTGTTAAAAATGAAATGAGATTAAATTATTGATTGAAGGAAGTATGTTTATAGCTTTTGCTTTCATTAGATAAGTGTTTTTTTCTTTAAACTAGAAGTTATAATAAACCAAATGTACTCTCTGCATCTACTCAGCAAGTTTATTTGAAAAGCAGTAACTACAAGATGTCCCTAATGGTCCCAGAAGGCTAAAAAAGAAATATCTTTGGTGATTTTATATTTCATTATCTTCTCCCCCTCTCCACTTTTCCAGTCTTGTTACACTTTATTTCCCAACATGTACTCTTCAGTTCAATCATAGTGACCTCCTGGCTATTCCATGATATTTTCTCCAGTTGTTTCCCATGCTTGGAATATTCTCTCTTACTCTTCTATTATTGACCTTCCTAGTTCTTTTACATCTCAACAAAAATCCTATTCTTTACTGGGATTATGCTTTCTACCCCCCATTCTAGGATCTTCCCTTTTCTTAATTACTTCTTGTGATCCAGTATGTAATTTGTTTTGGATATATTTGCATATTGTCTCCCAAATTAGATTATATACTACTTGAAAGTAGGGATTATTCTTTGCCTCCTTTTGTATCCCAAAGTTTAGCACTGAATCTATCACCTCTTAGGCATCCAATAAATGTTTAATCATTTATTGATTTGATTCCTTTAATTATTCATATTGCCTGGATGAATTATCCTATGATAGTCCAAGTAAATTGTCAATATGTGGAGTTGGAGTAGGAAGGAAAACATAGAAAGTGATTTTGAAGATAATATGGAAGAATTCTACCTCCCCTCCCAAATTTTCCCTTCTCATTTTTGAAGTGTTTTAGATTTTATAATTTTTAGGTAGGCATTTATTACTTTGTATTAAGAAAGTTTTTAGGTCTTCCAGGGTTCCCTATTGAAATGTAAATGCAACTGGGAGGGATAACACCTTAAGCCAGTTATCAGCTAACACCTTAGTGGGGATTAGTTGCCAACTAACTGAGAGCAAGATTGGTGCCTGGGGTTGGGAGATGAGGGCAAGGAAGAATTTCCAGAGTTGAAAAGATGCTAGAAAGATGGGGACATCAAGGAATACTTGAAAAAGAAGGTGAACAAGTACAAAAGACAAATTTAGAGCACTTTTCAATTTTGTCAAACCTGGCTATGAAAGGATGGTGAAGGTAGTCCAGAAGTATCTAAGGTTCATTTATCCCCAATCTCCACTCCCCCCACACACACCCCTACCTCAAACTATAGTGAGTGATAGTTGAACATCAAAAGTGCTTTAAATTAACTTCTTTCCCTAGAAGAAATATTTAACAATTGCTGATGTGATATGTGCCTTGACATTTTGAAGGATTATTCAAAATCTTTTTGTATTTAGGATAATGACTTTCAAAGCACTTACCATCTTGTGCCAGTCAAATGCAACACTTTCTATTCATCACAGTAGGGGTACTCAGTATTAAATATGTAAAAACCCCCGAGAAGGTGGTGACACAAACTGGGGAAAGGCATGCAATTTGAAATTTAAGGACCCCAGCTTGGGTCTCTGATGACTCCTAAGCCCTATAGGTAATAGTCTTGAATTTAAATAAAAGCATTTGTCTCTCTACTCTTACAACTTATTCCTATTACTCTGAAAGAGAAATATGGTAGAAGAGTGTCAGAAAGTCTTAAGCCTCCTTGCAATTGAATACAGAAGCCAAAGAATGCTGGATGACCTTTTTTTTTTTTTTTTTTTTGGGCCATTTCCTGCTATCTGATTTTTCCTCATCTTCTAAATTGCTACTGCTCCCCTGCCCCACGCCTCATCCAACTTAACTTTTCAGCATCATTCATCAATGTTAAGGAACTCCTTAGAAAGGACTTTCTGCTTTCTTGGTTTCTAGCATTGTAATGCTCAGGGAGAAACTGAGGCAGTATCACACAGTGGAAATTAGGTAATGCTTTATTGATGTTAATTGAGAGTTCAGAATCCATAGCTATGGATCAGGACTTCTGGGACTTATGTCTCAAAGCATGCAGTCCAGGCCAGAGACTTAGACTGACAGCCATGTCAGTCGACTGAATAATGCAAAATATTCAGCACCCCATTGAGGGACGTCATGCATTATATAGGCTCTATAGCTCAGGGAGACAAAGAACTCATAGGAACAGCTGAGCACATCTGGTGTCCAAGGAAACCATAATTTCAGTTCTAGCAGGTAGGAGTAAAGGATGCCTTGAGACAGAAATTGGGCAAAGAAAACTACCAGTCTGGGTTATACAGATAAGGGGGATGTCGAGGCTGGCCATCTGGAGGTTTCATAACTCCTTTGGAATGTGAGTCCAATTATTTCTGAAGGTCAGGAAGTGGGGATTGCTATTCTGGGACAGCACAATTAAGGAAAACTGAAACAGCAACTGAGGGAAACTGAGACTGTGGCACAACAGCACAAATTTCTCTTTTGTTCTTCCTTCCAACCTTCTGACATTTTTTGTCTTTTGTTTCCTTGTCCTTCTTCATTGTAAATAGGTTTACCTTTCAGATTTAGTGTTTGATCCTTTTTCTTAATGCCATAAAATTATGAAGGGGAAAAAACAGCGTATTGTATGTGGGGGAATATGAACATAAGAGAGATAGGAGGAAGGAGACCTTTTCCCTAATGTTCTCATCCATCTATAAACTTTCAAATATATCAGTGTATGTTCTTCAAGAATTGCTACAAACTGTTTTTATCCATTAGTGGAAAGGAGTTTCTATACTAGCACCTTAACTATCATCTCTGGATATCTTCTAATTTTATAACTTTAAATCTGATCTTTTATCATAAATCTAGCCCTCACATTTGCAGATATCAAATGAATACTTACATTTGCATGTAGCATCAGACCTGAATCTCGATATGTTTAAATTTAAACATAATACCATTTCTTCAAAATCAGACACCTATTTAGACTTATTTCTATCAGTGATACCACCATTTCATCATTATTCCCTGGTTTGGGAGTGATAGTTGGTTTTCTCTCCCTTATTAAAACAACAACAAAAAAAGTCCTGTTCTTCTCTTGTTCAAAACAGTTATTTATATACATTGATTTCCTACTGCCAATATATTTTCAGGGGTCTGTCATATCCAACCTAGATTAGACTCCCCTAACAAGGCTTCAAAAAGGTATCATAGAGTAACATCTGAGATCAACTCTGATTTTAAGCACTTACTGACTGTGTGATATTGGGTAAGTCAATTATTCTCAGTTTCAATTTTTTTCATCTCAAAAATGGATTAAAAGAGAAACCTTTTGTCGTTTGAGGAGAAATTCAGATAATATTTATAAATGCAATTCATTCTATTTGATCCTTATTGTGTTAGGTAATATAAGAACCACCTTCAAATTAAGTCTAATGTACTTGCTGTTTTTGTTGCTTCTGCTATTATTTTTTTTCTGGACCTGAAGTTTTCTCTCCCTCTCTTCCTCCCTCCCTTCTTCCTTCCTTTTTTCATCCCTCTTTTTTCCTCCTTCCTCCTTTCCTACCTTTCTTCCTTGTCTTTTGGAAATGTCTGGGACAGCAACCCTTACCCAAATTAAAATCAGAGTTTCTCAAGGTAAAAAGCAAAAAAAGTTTTTATTATGAATGATCTGGCAATAAAGGGCTACTCCCAACAAACAAGATGCCATTACAGGAGAGCAAAGCACAAACTGCAAAGACAGGATTATATGGTGTTAATGCAGAAGCCCTCATCCCACCCTCTGACCTTTTTTCCCATTGGCTGGCAAGTTCTTATTTACTCAGAGACTACATATCAACCCAAGGTTAATGGAAAAGGGGCGGGGGGGGGGGGGAGACCAGAGGGAAATCTTTATTTAAGCTAATGGAAAACCTGCAGCTTTTACTTATAGTTTAACTTGATATTGCAAAGTCTCAAGTCACAATTAGTGCATAGGTCAAGGCCAAATTTTTATGTGAGATCTTCACTCAGTTTATTCCATTCAGAAAAAAAATTATATTGTTAATGAAGATGATTGCATCTTCAACCCATAATTTTAGGGAATTTTCTAGGGGCCAGAGATATTTGTCTAAAGTTACATAGTCAGTTTGGGTCAGTGAGACCTAAGTCCAAGGCTTTGTGATTTCATTGACAATTCTATTTCTCATGATGACAAGTTAGGCATATTGTATTAATGTAGGAAAGACAGAATTTTGATGTTGACCATATTTAGCCAGTCAGTGAAGGATGGGGCTGCAGTGAAAGTAAATTTATCTTTTATTTTTTCATCTTAGTTTGCAGGTTGAAATTCATGTGGGGCCTGTAATTACTCTTTTAGAAGTGGAGACTTTGTTATTTATGTGATTGACTCTTATAATTGTTTCCAAAACTTCCTTAAAGCCAGAAACTTCTTCCATATGTGGGACTGAAAATTGCCTTGTTGAATCTCAGTAGTCCTGTTTTTATTCCCTAGAGCCAGGCAGAATAAGTCTAATTCTTTTTGAAATTTGGATCTGAAAACTTCTATTTGCCTAAATATTTTTTTTTCCTTTCTCCTGTCCTGTCATTTCTCAAGATTTAATCTCCCATTTACTCCTTTTAAATGCTACCTCCCTTTTTCTTCTTCTTCTTCATGACTCTGCCTTGGGGCAAACTAAATGATTGATGGATAATTACCAAGAAAAACCTTATCAGCAAAACGCCCAACTCTGCTCACCACTTTCTTGGAGCTTTATTCTGCAATTTGTCACCTACCAATATACAAACTTTTCTTCCTTTCCTTTCTGTTTTCTTCCCCATTAGAATATAAGCTCCCTTAGGATAAATCTCATCTTTGTTTTTGTTTTGTTTTTATTTTTGTTTTGTTTTGTTTTGTTTTTGTTTGTTTGTTTATTTTATTTTTTTTTGTTTTGTTTTGTTTTTTGCTGAGGCAATTGGGATTAAGTGACTTGCCCAGGGTCACACAGCTAGGGAATGTTAAGTGTCTGAGACCAGATTTGAACTCAAGTCTTCCTGACTTCAGGGCTGGTGCTCTATCCACCGTGCCATCTAGCTGCCCTCATCTTGTTTTTTGTTTGTTTGTTTTTGTTTAGCAAAATTCTTGGCACATAGAAAATTCTTAATAAGTCTTCTATTTCATTTACCTAGCTATCTGTCTATCTATTTACCTTCGCTTTGCTTTTTTTTTTGTTAAACACATTTAGTTTTTTCATATATTTTTCCTATGACATGATTTCCAGATATTTAACCCTTCATATTGCCTCTATACCATACTCCTTTATCTACTTTTTGTTTTTTCTCTCTTTAAATATCAGTCTCATTTTCTAAATATCTAATAAGCTTCTTTAGAGTAGCAGCCATACTTCATCCATCCTTAGTATTCTCCACAGTACAATCATGAATATAGAGTAAGAATTTAGTAATCTGTTATTTAGGATTGGTGTAGTCATTGCTTGGAATCCCACTCCTTAAATAAGGATTGGAACTAAGCAAAAACAGATTCTGAGTCAACAAAATTAAATATCTTTGTTCCTTAGGCATCTCACATTTAGCAAATAGAACCCAAGACTTATTATCTCTATCACTAAATTCATCCATTTCCTCTGTTGTCCATTTTATAGGTGAGAAAACTGAGACTAAGTCAGGTTAAGTGACTTGCCAGCCAGCCAGCCAGGTAATTGACTTACTTATTTGGAATGACTAAAAGGATTTGAAACTAATAGCTCAACTTTCTGCTGCTAAATTTAATGTTCTAACTACAGCATGGAGTAAAGGAGCCTCTACTGTATTTGATGATCTTCTTTGTAGGATTTTTGGAAAGTTTTAAAGGATGAGAGAGAAAATTGAAAGGATATGCTCTCTGAGAGTAGTCATACTAATGAAATCATTAATCTATCAATAGAACATTTGAAGACTGAAAAACTTTCCCAATTCATAACATTCAGGATGTAGAAAGAATCATAGAGATGATAACTGATAATGATAACATTAACATCAACAATAATTACCATAATAAAGCATTTCTATAGCACTTGAAGGTGTTCAAAATACTTTACAAATATGATCTCATGTTATCCTTACAGTAAGTTTGGAAGGTAAATATTATTATATATATCTTATTTTATATATTAGGAAACTGAAGAAAATAAAATTTAAATGCCTTGCACAGGGTCATAGAGCTAATAAGTATTCAAGGCCTTATTTGAAATTGAGGCTTCCTGACTCTAGGCCTATCCCTTTACACACTGGTATTTCTAGGGATCACTAATAAACTTCCTCATTTATTAAAGATTAAGAATCTAGTCACCACCCCAGAAAATACTGAGGAATGCAAAATTACAGGGGTAGTACCAGAACCAAAGTTCCTATACTGACATTCTAAAATATTGTGATTTTTTTTATTGTTTAGTAAGGACACAGGATCTAGTTTATATGTTTCTGTCTGTGTGAATTATTCTTTTTTTAAATCAGCTCCAAAAAGACAGGAGGATTAGACATGTAGTTTAAGTAGAAATGTTTTCAAAGTCCAAACGTGATTGCAAAGAATACCTCCTCCACCAATAAACAAATAATAAAAATAAAAATCAGTTCCTATTTGATACTGTGACAAATGTCTAAGATCCCGACACAAATTAGTAGGAACTTGATTTTTTTTTTGTTAAACCTAGGGGTTTTTAGCCCAGACTATAATGTGCAGTCTCTCTCACTTGCAAAAACACCTTTGAGAAATAATACTGAGTAATTTTATTTTTAAATAGAACTTCAAAGCCTAAATAACAAAGCAAACAGAAAACCCATTTGATTTCATCACTTCTCTATCTGAAGAATCAGGCTATTGATCTATAGCACCATAAATTAACTCAGATGCACTAGCACTTATTGTTAGAGATAATCTTATATTTGCCTGCAAACCCCTCTACTTGGTTCCTGGAGAACAATACTAGATAAATGAAAGAGATTGAAGCAAAAAAAAAAAAAAAACTAAATAAAAAGAAAAGAAAATCTCGTTTCCCTAAATTTATGTTTTCCCTAGGGTCCTCCCTTTCTTCTCACCTCAACTCTGTCCATTTAATTCTACATTTTCTGAAGAAAAGTATTAATAAGTTTGACTTTTGACTTGTTAAACATATCCATTCTGTGTCACTATCTGAGAGTCAGGGCCATCTTAAAACCCATCCTCTACTTTGTGACATTTCAGATAGTATACGAATCTTTGCTAAAATGTATTTTGGGCTAAGAGAGTGGAGGAAGGAGAATTTATTTCTATTTTCAGCAATATAAACATTTTATATTCTGATGTTAGAAACCCTTTTAGATGATTTATTCCTTATGTGCGATTAAAGAATACTTTAAGACTATAACAAGAAGCCACTTCTGAATGGCCTATTTCAGGTCACCTTAATTGTAAACAAGTATTTTATAGAGCTGATTCTGCATTCATGGTTACAAGCACCCCAGTGTTCTTGGCACCTTTGGATGGGCCTCAAGATGCTTTGGGTTTGTTTCCTTACCTTGCAGGGTGCTTGTGAAGAGGAATCAGTTAATGTTTTTAATGCCTTTTATTAGTATTTCCTGTTATTATTGCCATGCATTTCTACCTCAAATGTATTTAGACACTCTTATCATTTACCCCCTGGGTCTCCTCTTTCTGGAGTCTATGGACTAGATTTTCATATAGTACATCTTAAGTGGGTAGTTAGGTGAGCAAATAAACACAATTATATTCATATTGTAAATGCAATTTAAACACCTACTGAAACTGGAAATGAGGGATTTTTCATGCCCAATTACACACAAAGCATATCTGCATCTTCTCCAATAATTCAAGTCAAGTTTCCTGTGCCTGTAGTTACACCGCAATCAACATCCAAGCTGGCACTCCCACTGCTGCCCCCGAAACCTCATATTCTCATTCTCTCACTCAATTTGCTCACATAGAAGGAAAACCTTTCTTTCCCCCACCATCATTCAAGTAAACAACAGATTTTTGATCTCAATGAAGACTCATTTTTGCTGATTCTTTTATAAAATGGTTCCTTTTCCTTATATTTCTTTTATGTTCAAATCTATTTGTTTTATTCCAAATTTGAAGTATGTGGGGTCCATGAAAAAAAATATATGCACACACACATTTATGATCTTTGAACTTTTTTTTCCTGTTGGAGTTAGATAATATGTCCAATGTGCCCCTTTACATTCACCCCACATATGGTGTCATTGAAGTAGGTAAGAACAATTTGTTTCAATTACCATAGACCTGGGCAATGTCCACTATTTGTTGGAATATGTGACTAGATTGTATTAAATAAAATGAATATCACAGCAGTTGGTTAAATCTTATTGGACTTTACCAACTGACTGAATTTTTGTGGGCTGTTCATAATCCAAGGGTTTTCTTTAAATCTATGGATTCATTGCCCTTTTTATTCCTCTAAATTTACTCCGACAGTTATTTGGCTCTGAGTGATGACTTTATGGTAACCAAAGTCACACAGGACTGATTTGTTAATAAGGATTGTTTATTAAGTTACAGTTTGACAGGATACCATCTCTTCTAGACACTCCTAGATATGCATAGCAAAATCTTTTCAGTTTATTCCCTATTTTTTAAATAGTGGATGCTTTGAATATAGTTTCAACTAATATTAAAAACATTTTCTCAAAAAAGCAAATGTGACATTTAGGTAAAAACATTCCTCAAGGAAACACATGAATTGAAAACAATGACCTGGAAGTCAGCAGAACTGAATTTAAGCCTCAACTATGAATCTTTCTCTTTTTTTTTCCTCTCTCTAATATTTCCCTTAAAATTTCTCTGTCTCAGGTGTAGTCCCAGCTATATCATTCCCTAGGGATTATTGTAGTCTCTCAAGTAAATATATGAGTTATATAATTTTTCTATGCCTAGGACTATTGAATTGAAAAGGACTTTAGTTGTCCTCTAATACAATATCTTCACTTATAGATACAGAAACCCAGAGAGGATAAATTATTTACCCAATATCACACATGTAATATCAATTACCAGTACTCAAATTCACTCATATCTCCATTCATTTGGACAATTTTTTTACTTAAAATTTGTCACAGAGGATACAAAGGTGAGTAAAACATGATCCTTGACATGAATGATATTATCTAGTAGAGAGATAAACATATACTAATATTTAAATATGGGATAGAATGTGAAAGCACAAGAAGAGTATACCAAAAAAGGTGTTTTGAGACATAGGAAGGGTGGAAAAAAAATCACTTCTGAGTGATTGAGAATCATGGAAAAGTATCTGAAAGAATTAGCATTTTGAGGGGGGAACTTCAATGGTCATGGAATAGGGATTCTTTTTTAGAAATGACTATTCCAAATAGGGGAAGCAGGGAGTATAGAAGTAGGAAAATACAAGGACTCTTCTAGGAACAATAGCTCAATCAGTTTAATTGGAAAACAGAATTTTAGAAGGAGTAAAGAGACAGATTAATCTAAAAAAATATAAGAGAAGGCTGTTATCTTCCTGCTTTTAAGAGATAAGTTAAACAACTCAGGCTTTTACAAATTAGGGCAGGGCTAGACTCCTATGGGGTGGGGGGAAGGGCTGTAGTGGTAGGCAGAGAACTCTATTAAGATTATTCTGGGGGGGGCGGAGCCAAGATGGTGGAGTGAAAAGGTGACTTTCTGCCTCTCCTCCGATCTTCTCTCAAATCAACAATAAAATAAGCCTCTGAACTGATCTTCAAGTCAACGAACTCAGAAATATTTGGGCACGGTTCTCTGGAGAACTTCATATCAGGTTAGTCGGACTCGGACAGAGAGATAAATAGACGACAACTGTGCAGGCCGGAAGTGAGGGTGGGACTCAGCTCGGCTCATCATGGAAGAAATTCCAAACTCCAAATTCCAAACACCTGGAGTTTATCTGAGGCACTCGGGACACTCTGCCCTGATTGGGGACAGGTGTTCTGGCAGACTTGCCTTGTTTAAGGAGTAATTTGGACTTAGTCCTAGCCCCCACCAGCCCAGCACCTTAAGTCAACTCGCCGAAGTGCCCCAGGGCAAAGCGTCTTCAGCCGAGGTTTTTTTGTTTTTTTTTCCCCTACCTTAAAGAGATATCCACTCTGTCTAAAAAAAAAAAAATGATGAAGAAGCAAAAGAGAGCTCTCACCATAGACAGCTTTTATCAAGGCAAAGAAACGACCTCAGATACAGAGGTTTCTTTAGACAAAAATCCAGAAAAAAACAGCCACGACCATCACTGGTCCCCGTTTCAAAAGGCCTTTCTGGAAGATTGCATAAAGAACCTCAAAAGAGAGCTGGAGGATAAATGGGAAAACAAATTGAAATCAGTGCAAAAAGGATACAATATCTTGCAAGAAGGATATGATGCCCTGCAAAAGAGATATGAAAAAGACACCAATTTATTAAAAAATAAAATTAGTGAAGTGGAAAAAGAGTGCAGTGAACAAATTGGCCAGTTACAAAAGGAACTTAAAAAGGTAACTGAAGAAAACAACACTTTAAAAATAAGAATTGAACAAATGCAAGTGAATGACTCACTAAGACTTGAAGAATCAGTCAAACAAAAACAAAAAAATGAAAAATTAGAAGAAAATATGAAATATCTCCTAGGAAAAACAACTGACTTAGAAAATAGATCTAGGAGAGACAATCTAAGGATTATTGGACTTCCTGAAAGCCATGATCAAAAAAAGAATCTGGACACTATCTTCCAGGAAATCCTGAAAGAAAACTGCCCTGAGATTGTAGAATCAAAGGGCAAGATCGCCATTGAAAGAATTCACCGATCACCTCCTGAAAGAGACCCCAAAATTAAAACCCCAAGGAATATCGTGGCTAAATTTCAGGACTATAGCACCAAGGAACAGATTCTGCTAGCAGCTAGAAAGAAACAATTCAAATACCGAGGATCAATACTTAGAATCTGTCAGGATCTGTCAGCTTCCACACTGAAGGATCGAAGGGCCTGGAACCAGATATTCCGAAGGGCAAAGGAACTTGGATTACAGCCAAGAATAACCTATCCAGCCAGAATGAGCATTATCCTCCAGGGAAGAAGATGGTCATTCAATGATATAGGTGAATTTCACCTATTTCTAATGAAAAGACCGGATCTGAACAAAAAATTCGACACCCAAACACAGAACTCAAGAGATGCATAAAAAGGTAAAAAGGAAAGGACTCTTGAGAACTTTATTTTTACTAGGGGGATACTCAAAGTTTGGGGGTATAATTAACTAAATATTACTTTGATAATATGAAAAAGAGAACTAGAGGG
>JAJPUD010006114.1:125000-138569 GCA_023553655.1 Myrmecobius fasciatus | reverse complement strand
GGGGGGGGGGAGAAAGAAGAGGAGAAAGGATGTCAAATAAATTAAAAAAAAAAAAAAAACTAAAGGCAAAGTAATGCCTTAGGTTCCGAGTGAGAAATATTACATATTTGTATTATACTGTCATAACTCATAACACCATAGAATGTTGGTATTTTGTATTACTTTACCAACTAGGGCAATTAAGGATGGCTCCTGAAGGTGCCATTTGAGTTAGTCTTAATTTTTTGCTTTGTTTAGGGGTACTAGGTGGAAGTTAAGATATGGTCAGGTTGTTTGAATGGACTGAGAAATGAGAAAATCAAAAGTGTAGAGGACATGCTGGACAGTAACAATGGGCCCTACATTACCTTATGAAAATTGCTAACATTTTTAAAATTGCCAATAATAGTTTATTAAGGCTTTTTATTTGCAAAACATGTATGGATAATCTTTCAACATTGACCCTTGCAAAGCTGTTACAAATTCCTCCCCCTAGCTCCTACCCCCCCAAAGTCTACTACATGTTAATTATGTTAAAATCAAATACATGCATATATTTTTAGTTATCTTGCTAGGCAAGAAAAAATCAGATCTACAAGAAAAAAAATCTGAGAAGGTAAGCATAATGCAAACATCAATAGAGCATGAAAGCGTTGTGATTCACATTCATATCCCTCTCTGGGTGTATATGGCTTTCTTCAGTGACATTTCATTGTTGAAAAGAGCCTCATCCTTCAGAATTGATCATCATATAGTCTCAAGGTAGTGTTTAGACTAGCTGGGTTCAGAGAAGTAACACATGCCCTGTAAAACTGCCTTGAACCTAGGTAACCAAGTTGCCCTTTTGATTTTATAGATGCTGTGACTTAATACTGTCAGAAAATATTTTTAAACAACTTTTAATATTCCTTAACATGGCTTAGAACCAAAATTTTGGCATAAAAGCCATTTCCTTGACCCTAATTGCCAATTAGTTGCCCATGCCATTTGGCCAGCCCTACTTAGATAAAATAAAGCTTTGAATTAAAATCAGAGTGTTCTTAGAAGCCAAATCAAATTTCTGCAGCAAAGTAGAATACTTTTTTGGAGTTACAAAGACTCAAACTTAAATTTGAAAACTGTCAAATACCAAGGGATCAAACTAAAGATCCTAATATAGAAGCTTCTATTCTGCTTTCAGTCTTGAAAAACTCAAGAGTTGCTAAGCTTTAAGAGGACATACATGGAGTATTGATAAACTCGAAGTCATTAAATGACAATTTACTTGACTTTTTGACATCTAGAATCTTTTTTTAAAAAATGATACAAGTAACCAATATCTAATCATAGAAGTAAAACATTTTACACAAAATTAATGTGAACTAAAATTTTAATGTGAACTAATAATTATTGATCAGAATATCTGATCATCTGTTGAGCTGTTTCCCAACATTCTTCTTCTGGATTTTTTTCCACCTTTGTCAACTCAATATTTTTCTTAATGAAAATTGTTTCCTAAAGTAAAAAAAAAATAGTATTTTATGGAAGTCAAGAGTGCCCATAAACCAGAAATTGTGAATTAATGAAAAGACTTTATTGAACTGCTGTTCCTACTAAGTTCCAAGTACTATGCTTGGCACTGGAGATACAACTAGAGAAAAGATAGTTGATGGTCAAGTACCACACTTGGGGGATGGGGTAGAAGTGGGGGACAAATTTCAGAGTTTAATTGTTGGGAAAATTTTTTCTACAACATTTATTTTTTGAGAAAAATCAAGAAAACGGCCAAAGATAGGCCATAGAATACAGTTTAAAAAAAGGGGGGGGAGGTAGGGTGGGAGAGAAAGATAAAGAACTTTGGAAATTAAATTGCAGGATTAAACAGTGAAACTTTAAATTTCAGTATTTGCAAGTATTGATCTGGTTTTCTCACTTCTTTCTAGTTGCATCTTTTGCTAGTCTTCTAGCTTCAGTATTGCCTTCTACTTTTGAAGCAGCGGGTACATACTTCTATTAAAATAAAAGAAAATGTTGAAATTTAATTTATCTTTTGAGAGAAAAATCTCAAACATCAGATTTAAGCAGTTAGCATTCACAAATATAGAAATGATCTAAGTCCATCTCAATATAACTGAAAGGCAGTTAATAGCTTTTTATACTAATAACATGGCCTTCCTTTGCTTTACCAACTACAAAATTTTAAATACTTTTAAAAAGCATGCTTCTAAGATCCTTTTTTGCTTTCCTTCCAGTACATCCTTAAAAAAAAAGTTCTAACAATACCATTCAAATAGAACTAGGGTAATCTGCTTAAAGAAGGTTTATCTTTTCTCAAGATGAGATTTATATTGCAGAATTGTACTGCAAGATTCAGCTGCCCCCCCCCCCAAAATGGGTTTTGTATTAAAGTCTTTTAGTGTACTTAAGTTTACAGGCAATTTTAAAGACAATTTCCAAAATTACGCTTTGAGCTTTGATTTCTAGATACCCATGTCAGAAGCAGAAGAGAGAATTCCCAACAAAAATTCCTTACCCACTCAACATTCATGCCCCGAGTCATATTATCCAAATCAGCAAATTTGTCTTTGTGGACAACATCTTTATTTTTACTTGTTTTCCAGCCATTTGCTTTCCAGTTGTCAATCCACTCGTTCATACCTGCACAATTTAAATTACCTTTCCTTATTTCTTTTATCAAATTGAAAAACAAAACATTCCCTCAGAGACTACATAAAAGAAAAAAAAATACTATCCATTTTATTACATAATTAGAAGTACAGATGTTATGCATCAGATTTCATTTTCTCCAGCCAATATCTAAATAAATGCTTAATTATAAAAAATTATCACTTTTATTTCCTAAATTGCCTTGAAAAACACCTTGTATATTTCATATAGATAGAGCAAGACCTAGCAAAGACCAAGTCAAGGATATACTTACTGGTAGTTCAAATTCAGTTTTCATTGTATATGGTAGAAGAGACAGATATTCTCTATACTTTAAGGATGTAAAAAATTAGGTAACAAGTCTACTTTTCCCTTATTTTTAACCCCTGGGAGTTTATCAACCATAGAACATCACTGAGAACATATTTGTGCTAATGGGCTATTTTTGTCCATTCTTCTCCCCCATCCATGGGCTTGGAAACCTTAAAGGTACTGCAGCTTCCCAATGTGTGTAGACCCAGTCCCAATCTCCTCTCACTACAGTGAAGCAGTATGGGAAAGGAACAAGTAATGATTTTGGAAGAACTGGGTGACTACAAATAAATGAAGTGACTTTAATATTCAGTGGAGAAAGGGTCCAGGAGATTTGACTAGCCAAAGAAAGCAAAGTAGACTAGAAACTCCTTCCTAGTCATGTCAGACTTTAGAATCTCTTGAGGATGGATTTACAAGACTGATTATCCGATTTTACTAAGCTTTTGGAAAGAGGTGAGCTTGTTTCTTTCTCCACTAAAGAGATACTACATCCCCAAAAAGTAGTACAAAAACTTACCTTTGGTGATAACTTGGTTATCTGTGCACACAGTGATTTTGTCCTTATTTTGGGCCTTTGCTTGCTCAATCCCTTTTATAGCTGCCTTGAAAAAATATTTTGTTGTTAAGGCATGAGATTCACTATCCCCAGTCTTAAGTAAAAAGGAATTATGAATGCATATTTCCGAGTGTAGGAGTTCAAGGCATACTTCTCTAGCTCTGTGGCTTTAGATTGTGAAACTATCATTAGTTTCCTTCTGTTTCCCCTCTGTTCCCCCTTCCCCAGTCAAATAGGGACAATACTTGGACAACCCACACCCCATTGATTTTGAAAATGTTTTAGAAATGTCAATGATAATTATGAATTTAAGTACCAAAGGTGGAAATTAGAAGGGGCCAAGCAATTTAGTAGTCCAATTACACAAATGAAATGTTAACACATTCAACATCACCAACTTAAAAGCAACAAAGATATTATGTGGCAAATTGCAGGTAAAGATGTTTTGGGGGCAGAGTTTAGATAGTTGGGTACTCATTTATCTAAATCATTTTAGTGTTAGCTCATTAACATTTCAATATGTCAAAGTTATCACTTAGGGACCCCCAAATTTAGATAAATATTGTAATAGTCTATTTGGGAGCTCTTACATTAGGGGATTGGCTGGTTTCTATTTTAGTATCAGTCCTTGATCTTCATTGACCAGTTTGCCAATGGCTTTCATGTTTCTCTAATTTATAAGGCAGTTTTGCAAGCTACTTCTGTTTCCCTTTCCAATCATTTCTGATAATTGCTACCTTAAACTAGTTACTTATATACTTAAAGGAATGGTCACAAGGGGAAAATCATTGCAAGATACAATTGACACAAATTTACATCCTATTAGAGGAAACACCAATATAGAAAATATTAGAAGGTAATTGTGTAGTTCATTTCCTCTTCACAGGGATAAGCAATGGAAGGATAATATCACTACCAACCTGCATGCTTTCTAAAGCTTTTATTCTCCTGCTAAGGGATTTATTATTTCTGGTGCCATTCCCCTAGATGGCAAATGCTTCCATTTAATAAGGATAAATGGACTTAAGAATAAATGTCAATTGGGTGGCACAGTAGTTAGGTGGCATTTGAAATTACAAATCCTACTTTAAGACACTAAATTTTCCTGTGATTTTAAGCAAACACTCTCTCTTTAAAAGTTTCCTCATTTGTAAAATGGTGAAAGCCTGTAAGTCCCTTAGTTGTAGTGGGAGATGAAGAGACAGTGAATATAAATGCACTTTGCATATTTATATAATAATGCTAGCTACAAAACTAACAAACTTCCTAGGCAAAATTAGGTCTTGCCTCTTTGGCTGTAGACAATGAAACTAGCAATCGTTTTTCAGCAGCTGTTACTTTTTTAAAAATGGAATAAACCACGACTCAAGGAATCACAGTACAATAAACCTTGAATTTTGGAACGAATTTTCCTAACTATAAATATAGTACTGTTTTTCCTCAGTTGTCTGCCTTTTAGACATGGCTAGAAATCTTTTTCCCCCTCCAAAAAATACTTACTTCCAACGATGCACTTTGGTTTGTCTGTCGTCCAGAATATGTACTACTTCTGTTTCCACAAAAGACAACACAAAAAAGTAAAAAAAAAAAAAAAAAAAAAAAGGATCACAATATCCCAGACTAGAATAAAATCTTGAATTTTGTTGAATTTTAGAAAATTGATTTCATGTTCTTAAAGTAAGCCTGCTGGGAATCATCTTATTTGGTTTTATGATTTCTAATGCCATAGCTTGGAAGTGAATTGGATTTAAGTGAGAGAGAATCTGTGCAAAGTCGTCAGCCTCACTTTCTCTCCTGGAACAATCTGGATTCTGTAGCAAGATAAGAGATCAGGACACCTGGAGATGGCCCTGCATACACTGTGAAACGTTGGCCTTTTTAAGGCAAAGATTTGTTCCAGATCTCAATCTGAGACAAGGTCAAATCAATGATTAAGGGTAGGTAAGAAGATAAAGAATGGACTTTTTAAAAAACCTAGTCCACCCCCCAAAAAAACCAAACAAAACAAAACAACCCACCAAAACAAAACCAAAAAACAATTAAAAGTTAACCTGGGATTTTAAGCTAAGGAGTTAATTTCCATTTAGGAGATTACCTTCATAATTGTTACCAAATTCAGACGTTCTCTTAGAACTCAATGAACTCCAAATCCCTCATTTTCCCAAAAGGGTCTATTCCTAGTGCTGGTCTAGAAATTCTTAGTGATTACAAAAGCTTTTTTAGAGTGGTGTATTTTTCCTATCAACAGATTTTGACTGCCTATTTAAGTTTTCCAAATTAAAAAGCACACAACTTTTTGTCTTGTGGTTCACCCTTTTAGTATCTTAATACTTAAAAATCTGCAAAACAAGATCACTCTTCAACCCATATTATTTATAAAAAATAAATAAAAGTTTAAACTACTGAAATTAAATGAATTACCAAAATCCTAAAGTGCTTGCATTTAAGATTATATAAAAGTTCTAATCAAACTTATTAAGACAAAGAACACAACTTGTCCTGACAATACATTTTTTAATTGCAATAGCATCATATATAGAAAGAGAAAGGGGGAGTTACAATGGCAAAAACAGTTTTCTAGATATAATTTAAACGTATTAATCCAAACAACTTTTAAATGGCTCATAAATTAGCCTCACAGGAATCATTAGATATTGTCAACCAGAATTCAAGAGAATACAGTCAATATAGTGAAATAGAAGTTTTTAATCAGGATAAGTGAACTGCAGCTTAGAGTGCTAGACAGCAAATCCTGGGGTACCCAAGGAGGGGGAAAGTAACAGGATTTATATAGGATACCAAAGTAAAGTAGAGAGAATAGCAAGCCAGTAAGTAGGTGGAAGGGGTTAGGAGCATGTCACAGTTTTGCAAGTTGTTTGATATAACAAGCAAAAGTCCATAGAGAAAACTTGGGAATGTGAGGGTAGAATTTGGGAGATTTATGAAAATTGCCAGAGGCTAGGTCAGATCCAAGCAATTCATTGGCCTGGTAAAGAAGATATGGTGAGGTCTAGTAGAGTTGGACAATACAAATGGTCTAAGATTATAATTACAGTCCTATTTTATGTTGCTTTAATGATAACTTGGGCTCCCAGGAAATGTTAAATGACTTGTAAATCTAAGGAAAATAAAGAAAGTTCTACTATTGGTCTTTCAAGTTATTCTCTCAGTTCATAATGTTATCAGTAAAATGCACTGAGAAAGGAGGATTCTGGAGCTTGCCTTATGCCTTTCCCAACATTACCTCTTTAAAAGACTTATCATTTGTAGCTTTTTGCTAGACTATGTACTTACAAGTTATGGTTTGGTCCCCAGTAGGTACCAATACCTCCTTGCGCTCCTTTTCTTCCATTATTTTTGCAGGCACCCTTTACATACACAGTGTTAGGGTCTGTAAAACATAAATTTCTGCAATGTATTATCCTAAATGAGCCTTTGGGGATAGTTAACTATAGCATTGCTGGAACACAGAATTGCACAATAAACTGTACATACACCCACCCCACCGCCGCTGAATGCCCAGGTCATGCTGACCCCAAAAACCTTCCAAGGGATCCAAAGACTGATGTAAGGATTATGCAACTTTTTGAAGTTTACATCTTAATAACACCAGTCCCCTTCATCAGACCTACCCACTTCTCAGCAGGCTTCTTACTCCAGCAGTGATTTTGAGCAGCAAAATCATTAACCTTTGTGAGTAGGTTTCGTGGGTTAGAAGAGAAGACCTAGAGCTGGAAGTCACCTCAAAACCGATGTGTTCCACTTAACTTTGTAATATTGGGCTGTTATTTAACCTTGCTCAGATTTAAGTCACATTCGTTAAATGGAAATAAGAGTAGATTAAATGATTTGCAATGATATTTTAATTTTAATCTGTGATTCTATAAACAAATAAAGTCTCTTCTATAACCAAACAAACAAGCAAAACAGCACCCTTCCCCTGATCCTGCCATGTTTATTCCTTTGGGTACCTACCTGATCCTTGGCATGGTTGCCCATACCAGCTTCCAGAACTTCCACTCTGCCAATCATGGTTGTAGCTGTTTGGAGTGTACTTCCAACTCATCTCCAGTCTCTGGAAACTCTTGACCAGAAAAGAAAGTTAACTGACCTTCAGAGAATGGAAACAGTTTTAAAAGCCAAGAAAAGTGGTGGGTGGTGCTGTAAATTAGAGCCCAGACTCCTCCTCCCTCCCCCGCTTTAATCTCAAAAAGAACATTTTGTAAAATCTTAGTGTCATCCAAAATGTATTTGGTGCCTCTGGGCCATTTTTATGCGTAGGCCAGTTTTCTGTTTCCCAGCACCTAATCTTTATAGTCTTTTCATATTCATTTTATGCATTACTTTAACCTTTAGGAGACTACTAGGTGCTAGTAGGAATACAAAGGTACTGCCAGGGGAACACTCCTTTTCCTCCAGGTGTTCACAAACTAATTAGAAGCCTTAGAGTGGGCAATCTTTTGGGGCTGGGAAACTGCTTACTAACTTCTCCATATACTTCTGGAGGGAGTAATCTCTGAAGGCCCCGTGGAGGAGGTGGTACTTTGCTCTTGGGGAAAAGGGTGGCTAAGATTTTAATTTTAATTGACAGGAAAGGAGAGAAAGGCTTTCCGGGAAAGAAAATGAACCAGAGGTTGGTTTAATGGTAAGAACTTTTTTATAACCTAGTAGGCACCTGTCTGGAATTAAAAGAGAGACCTGAGCAGTTTCTATGCTGAAAGACCTTATAATATATTGGGGGAAATAATATGTACACAATTTTGGAAGATGGGACTCATAGGTCTGCTTTAAGAAGTGGGAGGAATAAGGGGGAAAAAAAGATATCCTGGGCAGATCATATGCTCTGGCAATAAAAGTACCTCCTTTGATTTTGAAGGAAATCATGTGTTAATTAATATAATTCTAATACTCTCAAAGCACGAGGTACTGTGAGAAACAAGGCCTTTCCTTGAAAAGCTCAGCAAAGATAATGGTATCTGAATTACTTCATATTTGATGGATCTCATCGATGTCTTCTCATCTTGCCCAATTTCTGCACCCATACTTTTGTTGAGTTTGAGGAGAACCCCAAAAGTCCAGACCGGTGGGTCTCAAGGTGTCTCAAAAAAATTTGCAGGCTTGAACCCATCTCCTAGTGAAGGGACAAAATTTATTAAAAAGCAATGTGATGCCATTACTGAGCATATTGAATTTTAAGAGAATCCAATATAGAGACTGAAGCAAGAACATATACTTATACAGCTTTCAATCATATATATATTAATTCTGTGACCCGAGGGTAAGGCTGGGAAGTAATCTGCAGATGAATTAAGTAATCTTTAAATGAATTAAGATAGATTAGGTATACTCAGTTTCCAGAGGCAGATTCCAAAGCCAGAAGAACAAGGACTCTTTAGAACAGAAGCCCCAAAGCCAGGGACCCCAAAATCACATTGCATTACTTTCACATAAATATTCTACACGGCAGTCACTCCATGGCTTGGGTATTTTTCCTTAGGTCTCTTGACATTAATGTGGGTACATGGCCCTAGAGCACACATGTTGTCTTGATTCTCAATACATATGGCCCCATCTTTTCCAAGCATATGCCTCTGATATTTTTATGCCATTTGTTATGATAATCCTTTGTTAAATTGCTGTAATCTGTTAATCTATATCTAAATCGTCTATTGATAAATATAAATATACAGTAATTTGTTGTTTGTCCTTCCTTCTAGGAGAGGACTATGACATCAAGAAGATGATGCCATACCTTCTCAGCACTCCTTGACCTTTGGCTCATCTCTCCCAGAAGAGGTTGGAAGATGACATCAGGGAGCTTGGAGTCATGAAATCATGAAGACTCATTTTCCTGAGTTCCATTCTGGCCTCAGACACTAGCCATAAGTCACTTAACCCTGTTTGCCTCTGTTTCTTTATCTACAAAGTAAGCAAACCACTCCAGCATTTTTGCCAAGAAAACTCCAAATGGGATCACAAAGAGTAACATAACTGAAAAAATGACTCAACAGCAACAACCCAGGGCAAATACCTCAAAATTCCCCACCTGGCTACAGGACTTAATCATATCTCCAGCACCAGTGCTCTTCCTACCTTTCCTTCCTCCATTTCACTTCCCCCAGTCTTTTTTAGTTCCGTTTTACATGATATCTGCCTGTTAAGATTTTGAGTACCTCAGAGATATGTACTGGTTTTTTGCTTTTTTTTTTCTTATTCCTAGCATTTAGTACCTGTGCCTGGCCATAGTAGGCTCTTAATAAATGTTTATTCATCCTTATAATACGATGAAATAAACTGTGTGACTCTTGTAAAGATATAGCTGACAGTTTGAAATATTAATCCAAAATACTTAGTCACACTGACTGATTAGCCAAAATTCAAGAATTATTATTGAGTAAGCAGCGCAGGAAATTTCTTTAAAAATAAGGAAACATGGGGCAGCTAGGTAGCGAAGTGGATAGAGCACCAGCCCTGAAATCAAGAGGACCTGAGTTCAAATTCGGTCTCAGACACTTAATACTTCCTAGCTGTGTGACCTTGGGCAAGTCACTTAATCCCAATTGCCTCAGCAAAAAAAAAAAAGGAAACATTTTAGATTTGGTGATTCTGGCTAATAGAATGTTTGCATTTATTTAATTTGGCTTCATTTTTATGCATTTCCATTTGATTAAATATTCTGATTGACATTTGTTAATATTTTTCCTTTGATGTATCTAATCATAAGTGATGTATATTCTAAGAGTCTGATTGTTTTCTGGAAATTGTTTAAAAGAATAAAGCCTCATTTCACTAAATAAATAAATAAATGTTTCTTGACTGAGGATGATTTTACTTTTGAGAAATTAAAAAAAAAATTCTTTCAGAGGCCATTCTCTGAGCTCTCCTTTTGTGAGAATTGTAAGAAACTTTAGAGGTCTATCTAGGCTAAAATCTACCTGTAACTATCCCACAAAAATGGTTATCCAGTGGTAAAGAGTTTACTAATCTTATAGGGGTATTTTATTCCAATGTTTGACAGAGTGACCAGAGATGAGGCTGGAATTGTAAAGATTCTTCAGTGCTAGATTAAAGAGTCTGGACAGTGGGGTAAGCAGGGAATTAATGATGAAATAGTGCCAAAACAAAGAGAAGCCTTTGGAATGAGGAGGATCTGGGCTCAAGTTTTGCCTCTGATAAATTTGGGCTATGCTGATCATAGTAGTAAAGCCAGTTAATTGTACAGTGCTCCTAAATCACAAGTCCAGAACACTCCCCCCCCCCAAAAAAAAAACCCAACAACAACCCCAGAACCCTGTCCATAAAGGTCTATTGTGATATCTCATTATGATATATATGGAGAGGACTCCGAAATTCCTGAAATTCCATTGTGGTATTTTCTATTTGTCATGTTCTAAACTAGAGAGACTGTGTAAACATTAGCATAAGTGGCTCTATACTGGAAATCTAGATGACACTACCTAGGGAAGTTCTCTGCACATAAACTTATATCCTGTGGTTGACATTCTATTACACTGGGTTGCCCTTTAGCTAAAGAGAAAGCAGCTTTAATGGCAGAGGGGAAAATATGTGGGGGAGGTATTGGAATGGAACGTTCCCCTTCCCCTCTCCCCCCAATCTGTTTCTCTTTGATGCTACTTTAAAAAAAAAAATATTTCACTGGAAACTTCCAACAAACTGTGTGCTAATGGCAGGGATAGAAAGGAAAGGTGGAGATAGAAGTCAGAATTCACTGTGTTCCCTTCCCTCACTCCCATCCACGGATCAGGCCTTGGAATAGCAGGTGAGTAGCCACTTCCTCAGAGCAAAAAGGGTGATTGCAAGTCCACTAGAATTTTTATAAGTCCTGAGGGTTTGAAACTACAAGAGGCCTCAGCCCCATTGCAGCTTCCTCTCTGTCCCATCAGTGCTGTGACCCAAACCCACCCACTCTGCTGATCTTACTTAGACTGGGTGATTTAGTTTCTTTTCCAGGGCATTTTGAGCCCCCTTGGGCTTTCTTAGTTTAGCTGACTGGGGAAGCTGTGGCACTCCTTACAATTACGAGGAAGGTGGACTAACTAACCTTTAAAATATCATTTAGTTCTAAATCTATGATTTAATCACTAATAGGTAGCTCTGTTCTGACTCCCATTAAATATTATCAGCTACTAACATGAGAGGCAGTATGGCACAGAAGATAGAATGGTGGGCCTGAAATCAGGAAAATCTAGTGGGTAAATCGTGGGCAAATCACAACCTCTCAGCCTCTAGTAAAATGGAAATAACAATACTTGTAACACTACTTACATAATTTTTTGAGGTTCAAGTTCAGTAAAAATAATGCAAAGTGTTTTGCAAAGCTTAAACTACTATGCGAATGTTACTTATGCTTCCTTTAACATCAAATTATTAAAATTGTATTAACTTCAACATCTTTAAGATTACTTTCAGCTTTACTATCGTATAATTCTTCCAAGATAACATAATTTATCTTCCGTCTTCTCGGGTCAATCTACTGGCATTTAGTAAGCACCTATTTTATGCCAGATAGTGTGCTAATCTATGAGAATACAGTATCAAAATGAAATAACCTCTGCCCACAAATAGTTCACATCCTAAGCAAGAAGATAAGGTGTATGTAAGTATCCATCTCCATTCACTTTGGCTAAATCTAGTTCTCTAATACTGGTCTAAAAGACAACTTCGAGGAAGATTGTTGAGACATTTTCTCAGTTAATAGGGTATTCAACCTTTGTGTGGTCTTGGGGACACTGCCTCCTTGCATCCTTAGGTGGCTAATCCAGAGCCCTCATTGTCATGGACTGTTATCCGGAAGTTCCCCAGTCCTTTTCTCCCTTCCCCAGTCCTAGAAATCCAGCTCTGCTCCCACTAAGTGAGCTATTTATAATTCGTTTTATGATGCAAGAATTCTGAATAAAGAGGCATACAAAACCTGATTGAACAGCTCAAACTTCCTCAGGGGATTATATTCATCAGAGATTGCTAGAGACTTTGCTTCCTTAGGTTTACTTGCTGCTGTACTTACCGAGGTGTAAGTCTTATCTGTGCAAGACCTTTTCTCTTAAAATGCAGAGGTGCTTTCCGGCCGCCCCCCCCCCGGAAACTAAAGAGGAAGTGAGGGGAGGTATATTCGCTATTCCAAAAATTGTAGCTAAAGTAAACAAGATGGCTGGTGGCCACATACTATTCTTTTACCAAAGGGAATTGGTTACATTTTTTTTCTTTTAATGGTGACTGATCCATTTAACCCACCTTGCAGAAAACAATGCAGTCACAAAAGTTTAAATTAAACGCAAATTTCCTGGATAATGATTATTTGCATTGTCCGTGGGAAAACTTCATTGGATGTGGCTTTATTTCATAATTTATGTTCAGGCTCTTTAACTTTTAAAATAACACCTTAACTTTGCACAGACATTGCATTTACTTATATGTGCATCATCTGTTCTACCAATGGAATGAAAACTGATGGGAATATTTTTTTTTTTAGGGGGAGGGAGGAATCTATTCTCTAGTAGCTTAGCAGAGTGCCTTGCAAAAAGGGGTTGATTGATTTGAATGGAATGAAAGATAAGAGGGGCTCATCCTGAAATGTTAAGAATAAATTCTGAAGTAATAGATTATTACTGATTACTCTGGTGGAAGGATGAGTAACGATCTTTATTGGATTAGGAAGATTGTTTTAAATGTTAATTTTGCATTAACTTGATTGACTTCAAGACACTAAAAGTGTGGCTCCTACTAGAAAAGGGTATGCTGCCCAGGGTGTACTTGAGCTTTGTGATGCCTCTATTAGGTGATTAAATATACTGGAATTTCCGTTTTCACAAGGGAACCATACTATGGTAGCCAATCAGGAGGACTTCTGAAATCCAGGAGTGCTTGTGAGTAAACATTAACTGAACTGGGAGATGGCTGTTGAAACCTATCTTGACCTGCTCATAGAGACCTGCAGACGTCTTGGTTCCTAAATTATCTAAAGAACAGCAAACATCCTGCTTTCTGATTTGTTGTGCTTGCAGATGTCTTCTCCTAGGACTCCCACTTTCCAGACATTTCCTTCTATTGTGTTT
>JAJPUD010006114.1:0-122500 GCA_023553655.1 Myrmecobius fasciatus | reverse complement strand
AGAGTTTATTCAAAGCCAAAGGGGAAAGAAGGGAATAAAACAACCACCCCAAAATTCTTATTGAACTGCATTTCTCCCCAAACTGGGTGAGAATTCAGCTCAGTTAATTAGAACTGTCACTAAGAATTTATGTTCATTCAGAAAGGAAAGAGGTGAAAAAAGGGGGGGAAGAGAAGAGATCAATTTTAAAATTATTGTCTTGTAGCTCAAATTGATAACACGCAAATTTTGAAAAATGAACAACATAGCAAATCACTGACAATTCAGAGGGGTACTGAAAGCTGCTGCAAAAAAAGAGATAAGAGAGTGTGGCTCCAGAAGTTGTTTTTTTTTGTTTTTGTTTTTGTTTTTGTTTTTTTTGCAAATAAAAGAAATCTTCAGGTTGTCCCCCTCTGAAAAGTTTCTGTCTTAATGGAAGTTTCCATATTCATACCATGTAATGCTTAGAAGTTAATTTAAAAGTGCTGTTTAAGCTGCTTTGAATCTTCTGTCAAGTTTCCATGGCTTGATGTTGTCTTACAATAAACCACCCATTTCTTGTATTTTACATCTAATCCATGCCATATCCTTGGAATCCAAAAACCTCATTTTATTGCCCCCACCACACACCATCCTCTGAAAACAAAGACCACATAATATTTTCAAGCATTGTTCAAAAATAAAGCATTTTGCAACCAATTCTTGCTATGAAACAATACACACACAAAATGTATTTCTTAAATTCCATAAAATCCTCCAACATGAGGAAAAATCATAGTGTTTAAAAAGTGGCTGCAGGGCCGCAACATTGTCATTCAAAGCTGTTTTTGTCCATTTCAGTTCAAAATACTAAAACATTTAATCACTAAAGCATTAAAAAGAATTTACACTCTATTTATTTTGATCAGCTTACCTCTTCAGAAATATATATACCCCAAAAATGTGCATACGTTAGCAGCTATAAACATTACATGGCATATCACACTATGTCAGCTTATATGAAAACGTACAAAATGTGAATGTATTCAAAAAACTAGTCTGCAGTTACTATCTTTAAAGCAAGACATAAAATCATTATGAAGTCTTGTAAGCATAACACTGTTTTCAACAGAAATAAATATATAACACTTTCTGGTAAGTTACAGCAGCAAAAAACAAGAGGCATCCTTTTTTTTTTTTTTTTTTTTTTTTTTTTAAGCATGATTTTCATCACTACAGCAGCTGTTCAGACCTGAATTCCTCTCACAGCCTGCTTTATATTTTCCAGTAGGGCTTTATTTTCTGGACTCTGATAACGATCTTGATTTGTATACATGTCCGTCAAAGTAGTCACGTAAGCATCAAAATTTTGTTCATTGATTGGATCCTACGAGATATTAAATAGCAGTTCATATACAACTTTTATATTCTTAACAGTATATTCATATATGCATAAAATACTATAATATTTTATCATCACCATTTTATAATATTTAAAATGCCTACTTAGAGCATACTTAATTTTACAGGATACATTGGACCAGGCCCACCATGTCTTTTTTTTTTTTTTTTTTGTGGTTACATTAATCATTATAGTTTCAGAGTTGTAACCACCACCATCCAACAGGTTGAGGAATCATAAACACAAAAAAAGAGACATCTACTGTATGGTGTGAACTGAGGACGACCGTCAAATTCCTTAACTTTTGCTCTCAATCACTTACCATATGTGGCAGCTGGATATTAGCTAGACTATGAATTAAAGACTGGCTTAAATTAGCCAGTTCATGAAGAAGAGACTCATTTTGCTGTTCAATTACTTTGTTCTCCTCTTCTATCGTCTTCAAGTTGCTCTCCATTGTGGTAATCTAAAATGCACAAATTTGTGTAACATGTAATATAAGGCAAGCCGAAAAGACGCACACGCTCTTGAAGCGGGTGAAAACAGTAATATTGGATGAGGAGAGGGGAGAAAAGAAAAAAGGAACTTTACTGCTTTGAATCACAAAGTTGGGAGAGAGACTGGTATCATTTTAAGGGTTTGTTTGTGCCAGTTACAAAATTGAGTTCTGTCAATTGATTTGGCTTGTCTTTTATGGAAATTATTTTATATGGTAAACTGAGGAAACTTATCAAATCTGTATTACCGTGGGTGAACAATGGTTTTGAAATTTATCTTTTATTTTTGTAGGCTTTGATTTTGTTTTGTTCTGTTTTGTTTTAGTATGTTATATTTCAGGCATGGCTTTAACAAAAGCAGTTAGCAAAATATTTACATGTATAACTAGCTAAATGCTATTTGTGTACACTTCTGGGTCTTGAATTTAAATTTACAATTGAATATCAAAATTGGCAATTTAATTCTGTTGGGATTTCTTTTGTCCTTAGAAAAATGCTAGAGAGATATTAGAGGTCTTTTCCCCACTTATTTAAAGTCATATGTTTCTAGAGAAAATCTTTCATGGTTTATTAACATTCTTTCTATGCCTACCTATTTTAGAGAAGTTTGATATAGAGTGAAATATTGTGATAACTCTAAGAACAACAATGTTTATGCCTAGCTCCTATATAAACTCTCAGATATAAACTACTCTCAGATACTTTAGTCCTTATCAAATTAACACTTCCATCTTGGCCATGGATTGGCCCAACCCTCTACAAATATTATGTTATGATCTCTGAACTAGCTATTACATATTGGTTATTTTACCAAATACTGGACACTAACATCACTTTAATAGGATCTTACAAAAATAGATTTAATTCTGGAAGGAGCTTTGACATCATCTAATATAATTTATTTTTTCAAGATCTAATAGAGAAGAAATATAAGGCTCAGGATGCAAAGCCAGAACCTTTGACTCCAAATCCATTGCTCTTTTGGTTAGACTCTATTTGCTAGGGGAACAGCAGATAAAATAATAACAAAGTGGAAATATAGATCGATAGAGTGAAAAGATCACTAGATTTTAAGTCAAAAGATCTTGTTTTGAAAGCTGACTCTTTCACTAATTTCCTGTGTGGTCTACTTAAAAAAACTACTTAAAATTTCTAAAACTCAGTTTCTATATATGTTAGTCTGTATGATTCATAAGATCCCTTCTAGGTCTTATGATCTACAGTTTATGTTCCTTTTTCTCCAGAATGTATGATGTACCAATTTTTGGTCATTTTAGTATATATTTACCACTTTCTATTTGTCTTTTCTATATATGACTCCTTCCTGCTCTTATTTTTGTTTTTCCTCTTGATCATTCCATGTGTTCCTCTATTTTTTTTTTCTTTCTCCCTTTTTTTTTTCTTAATCCTTTCCTTCTGGCTTCCTTTACCCCTGTACTGGAGTTTCCATTTTCTTATCTCTTATATTTTTCTTTTATTCCATTTCATAAACAAAATCCTGTTTAAAGCCAATAGTCTGGTTAGAAACTACAAATCATTCCTCATCCCTATTCTTCAAAATCTGTTTGCTAAATTAAGTCTATTGCATATTAAAGAAGCCTCACTTTGAAATAATACTATCAGTAACAGTACACTATCCATTTGTGACTTAGTTCTGAATGCCATCAGTTATCTGCTAAAGACCTCTGCCATCTTTATCATGAATATTGGTTTTAAGAATTTTATAAATTACAAAGATATCTTCCAACCTACCAAACCCAAACCTTCCGCTAACAGCTGCCCCCCAGAGTTTTTGCCATTAAGTATGGAAACTATTCATTTGTAGAATGGAGACTTTTAAACAAAAGTCAATTTTGTTTGCATAAATTAGTACCATCAGTATCAATTATATAGTGAGAGTCTGTTTTAGACACCCATATGTGAATTATTTGTGATTATAATATTCTTTCCACATATTCAAATCCTATTGATCTTTCCAGGCATTAGGCCCTTTTCCTTCCCCAAATCATCCCTGACTGGATCTCTTATTGTCCTGATCACTTAATAATATAGTCCCAAACACACTATTTTTTTGTCCTATATTTCATTCAAAAGAACTAGGCCTAGGATAGGGAGACCTGCGTTCATATTCCAGATTCAACCTTAACTAGGTGGGTGAAATTCATCTAATTTCCCTGAACTTCAATTTTCTTATCTTAAAAACGGGGGCAGTGATTGACATGTATTATTTACTATACATAGTTGTTTTAAAACCTTAAAAGCACTAGAAACACATGTTTTTATTGAACTATTTAATTTGGACCTGAGCTTTCATTAATGTAGGAAAATCCTAATGTGGAAACTCCTAACATCAATGCAGAACAGCACTTAACATGTATCTTATAGTTTTGGAGAATTGTTTGGGGACCCTAAGAAGTAACTTGACCATGGTCACATAGGGGGGAGGGAAGTAGATAAACATTTACAATGGCCACTGTGTGCCAGGCTCCAAGCTAAGCATTTATTATAATAAGAGTAAGGTCTGGAACCCAGATCTTCTTGACTTCAAGCCTGGCCCTTAATCTACTACCTATTCTGTTATTATTTGGGGGAATGATAATTTCTTGTTCCTTGTTTCTCTATCAGAGTTGCAAACTCCTTTTGGGTGTGGACTGTATTTTGCACTTCTTTTGTATAACCACAGGTGCTTAGGACAGTGAAGGAAATGGAATACTGAGTTCTATATATAACTTCAGCACTTACTCAAGATTGACAAGTACTTATGGATTGATTACCTCTAGGCAGCAGGAGAAAAATAGCTGGCATAGGTAGCGTCTAATATATATTAACTCATTTGATCCTCAAAATCACGGTTTTGAGATAGAAACTATTATCATCTCCGTTTGATAGATGAGGAAACAGGTGACTTGCTCAGAGTAACACAGGGAGTAAGCTACATCTAACTAGAATTAGAACCCAGTCTTTCTAATGCCCAGTGCTGTACTTGATCTACTTGATTACACTGCCTCTCCAACATTAGGATGGGGCAGAGGTTATAAATAACAGGTTGTTGAGAGGATGTCACCAAGTATGAGTGAACATTCAATTAAAAGTATGGTATGTTTTTTTTTTTTTCTTCTTCCTCAACTACAACAATTTTCCATTAAAAAAAAACCCAGAAAATAAACAGAAAATAAGATCTTTGGGGACTAGTTTTATTTTTTACCTTAATCTCTTTTGAATAAATCTGTTTGAGGATTCCTTTCTTGCAGAAATCCCCCAATCTTTCTTAGGAGTGTATAACAGTTAAAATTAAGGTAGATTGAGACACTTATTTCTGAGCAAGATCTTTTTACTAGTAAAGTACAAATTTACCAATAAATGGGATATAAATAAGGGAAGCAGCTCTGTTTTTTAGTTTGTTTTTTTTAGCGAGAACAGAAAATAGGAAGGATAGCATTATTAATGGAAGAAAATACGACTGTATGGAAATTAAGAATGAGGTTTAGCAACAAAACCCTCCTTTCAGCCTATGACTAAAAAATGTTCATTGTTCCACCAGCTGCATCTGCAAGGACAGAGATAGCAAACCAGACTTCTTTAGATAACAAGCCAGACATCCTTGAAGTAAAGCCTGGTGGTATAATTATACTAGACCAGACTCCCTGGTGACCACCTGAATCCTCTCAGGGTAACAGATTTCTTTGACACAAGAATAGAACACTGATTAACAAGAGAACTATATTTGTAAATTTAATTCATTATAGGCCAGCTACATTTCTGAATTAAGTTCAGAGATAAAGGATCATGACAAGTTGTTCTAAGACAAAATCAATTAATTGTAAATAGCATCAATTAAAGAAAATAAAAGCCACGGAATCAATGATTATTTCAGTGGTTTAAATAACAACCCAAGCAGTTTGCTTATAATTTTTCTTAAATCTGCCTTACTATTACAATTTGCTGTGACTGTATACTGATTTTTTGAGGTTACAATTTAGGGACATCTAGGTGGAGTATAGAACACAGAACTTGGAGTCCAGAAGACCTGAGCTAAAATTCCATCTCAGCCTTTCATTAGCTATGTGACCCTTGGAAAATCATGTAACCTTTGTCTACTTTTTTTCCTCATCTGTAAATTGGGCTATTATAATAATAGCATTTATTTTACAAGATGTGAGGACCAAATGAAATAACATATAAAGTGATTTATAAACCTTAAGGTGCCATATAAAGGCTACCTGTTATTATTATTAGTTATAATTCTCATAAAGACACAGTAGTTCTCATTAGTGGAACAGAAATATGTAGCTAGGAAAAAAAATACACTAGAAGCTCCAGTCTACTGGCTGTTTTGGAAGAGCTTGTGACAGGAATTCTACTTTTCATGGTTTAGAAATATCCTAATATTCTATCGTAAAATGGACTATGAAACACTTGATGATATCCAGAATAGATGTTTGAAAACTCAGAATCTACCATGGTTTCTGTATACCTAGCTATAATGTAGTCCTTGTTCTTTGGCGCCCTTCTAATCATAATACTAAAACCTTAACTTCTTATCTCTCCCACATTAACATGAATTTTTAGAAATGGTTAGTGATCAAAACCAATTTGCTTTTTTATAACAGTTGGTTTTGAGATATAATTAATAAAACTTTTAAGAAGAGCATCTTAAAGTGTAACAGATTTTTTTTTGGAGAGGGAGAGAACCTTTGAGGTCATTTAGTAATTTTACAAGATAAAGAATCTGAAATCTCTTTTAAAAAAAAGTGGCAGAGCTGGACTTGGTTGAACTACTAAGATTCCTAATATTATAAATGTCTAATGATTCACTGACTAATAGCCCTATATCAGAAAATAAACAGAGAAATAAGTAAAGGTGGGAGTCAGAATGAACAGTATGAATATATAAACCTGGAAGGTAAGATTAAAAATGGAAGGCATTTGTGTGTTTTAATCATTGACTGGACAATCTCACAAACAAATATGTAAGAAAAAGGAATGTGACTCAGAGAAAAAACAAAAATCAGCTCAGGATATTTCATGATTATGAGGTTTGTACACAGGTCCAAAATGTTTGACCACAGTTAGTCAACTAGCATTTCTTAAGTATCTGTTGCGTGCCAGAAACTCTGCTAAGCACTGAGATTACAAAGAACAGCAAAAGACAGTCTGTGGTGAGAACATCAGTTGAAATGAGGGAGCCTGGATATCTGTTATCTGTGTGTTTGATGCAGCCTGACCTTGAACCATTATGCCTGAGATGATGAATTAATTAAAATTTGCCTTTCTTTTTATTGATGGTTGTATGAATTCTTGGGTACTTTTCCCTGGTCTTGAGCAAAAGATTATTTATGACAGAGCTGGATTGTGCATAGTGTTTTGCAATGGGTCCCAACTTTGTGTTATAGACTCACTTTGAAAGTATTGGCTTTCTTCCCAAAGTCAAATGAAGGTTGTATGGAAAAAAAAAAACACAACCTATTCCAGGGTCATTTGAAGAGCCTTATTTGGATCAAATCATTAACAAGACAAGTCAATAAATATTAATAAACATTAACCCTTAAAATTCATTTTTGATATCAGATGAAAATAGGTACTCTTTTCAAGCAACTATTTCCCTCAGATGCCAAAGAATACAAAATAAACTGGTAGAGGACAAACACTGAAGACAGAACTGATATCTGAGTTTTAATAACAGGGCATGCAAAGCAGATTTATCATGTATGACTAGCTCTTATGATGTTTTAGCAATCCACATAATCTCATAAAATTGCAAATACCTTGTGAAGAAACTATTCAGAGATATGTTGGGCTTAATATTCATTTCTGTTGAGGTCAAACTACTAACAGAATATTTAAAGGTTTGGGAGGAAAAGGGTGTGTTTAAAAGCAGCTGTTCCCAAGCATCTGAAAAATTATTATGTGCAAGAGGGATTGCATTTGTTCAGTTTGGCCTTGGTGGAGAAAACTAAGAGTCATGAATGAAAGTTGCAAAGTATAAACGCATAGCAAACTTAACAATTATAGATATCGATATGTGGAGTGAGTGACCCTGGAAGGGAGTGGGTTTCACTTCACTGGAGTCATCAAGCCAAGGTTATATGGTATCTGGTTGGATTCTTGACTAACTACCGGCCAGACTCGGTCACTTCTGAGGACCTTTCTAATTTTGATATTATGTGATTCTATGAAATTGTATAAAATAGAGTGAAATGAACACTGGTTTTCTAATAGGGTACTGTGGAAAACTACAAAGCAAGGTTCAGGGACCTATATTATCCAACCAGACTTCAATGGGGCAGAAATACTTTTCAGTGGTTGAAGAACTTGCTAGGTTGCTGCAGCTCATAGAACTTAGGTTTTTTTTTGTTTGTTTGTTTTTTTAATGGAGTTAAAGACATAACCACCTCAATAAGTTTGATTACTAACCAGAGTGAAGAGCCTTAGAAATAACACCCAAAATGCAGAAAATTGTTAAGAAAATCCCCAACTCATTTCAGAGCTTCCTTCAATCTGAGGAGTTCAGAGCTCACAGACCAATATTTAAGAATGGTTGTACTAGGGTTATCCCAAGGATAGCTCCTGGACAAGCGTATGCAGTGACTAGCTTCAATTTATTGCCCCAAACCTATAACCAATGTCTCCAAGTCTTGTACAACATATTCTTATTCACTTATTGGGCACTCCAGGAAGTGCCTGGGAAATGTCAGTCAGTAAAACAGCTGTGCCCAATGTGTACAGAAGAACAAGAAGCTTTTAGCATACTTTTGGAGTGCATTAACATTTCTCTGGATCCATTTACATCCAGGTGAACATTCTTTCATCCAAGAATATTCTATAGTGCCATCTATTACTGGAAAGTATATCTTCTTTGAGTGAGACTGGTCAATGCAAGGCTCAGATTTGGGGGATAACTAATAGTATATATTTTGTTGTGCCTTACCTGAGTTACCAAAATGAAATGGGGTTCTTTGCCAATAATTATATTTTACTTAGACTATCCATTAAGTTATATCCAGTCCCAGAACTCTGTCAGTGCCCTTTTTGATGATACATCTTTCTATAAGGAATTCTGAACTATCAAGTCACTTTGAAAATGTGATTGCAACTAAGGCATGTTCATACTAGTTAAACTTTGACCAAGTAGGTCACAACAAGCTTATCATTCTGATGTGATAATGGTAGATATTCTAATCAGGGTTTAATTTATAACCATTCCTAAAGTAGGAGAAAAGGAAAATAATTGGGGATCTTCTGGAAATGACTTCATGAATGAGTTTTTTTTTTTTTGAAAAACCAAACAAAACAGAATGATGACCATTATGTTGTATCAAACTTCATTACAAAAAAATAAAATTCAAAGCATGCTCAATCTCAATAAAAAATTTTAAAGTAAATAACAAAGATGAGGAATTTTTTTATATGTAATGAACATGTATCTTTCCACAACTTAGTGATCCTTGCATGTCTCTGGAGTGAAAATGAAGAGATGTGACTGAAATTTAGGGCTCTGAAAAACTGTTACCTGAGTTCTGAGCTTAATCATGTCAGCTTCCATCTGGGAATTGGATTCATTTAGCTCTTTAATTTCTTCATCTAACTGTTTGATTTCTTCATCATTTTCTATACCTGTTGTGATTAAAAAATGAAAACGAAGAAGAGAAACAAATATTTTATCAATCCATTATATGAATTTCAGAAATGAAAAAAAGTTAGATTTTTTCCCCTTTTTGATTGAAATGTAATTCCTTGAGTTTTACATAAAATTCCAACATCAAGCCCTTGAGATTTCTTGACCTTTTGTTTTACTATTTTTATTTTTTCTCAGGAAAACTTTTTCAAGTACAAAAATTCAGTTTGGAGGGCATATGAAACACAATCATCCAAGGATGAGATCTTTGATAAGAAAAGCGAGTCAAAGACTTAAGGTTCTTGTTCTTCCAGAGCAGCAGAATTCACCTATTGCCTGTTTTCTACTTTGATTATTGTGCTTCTATAAAATGGAGATACTGGATTTGATGCTCCTTATGATTACTTATAGCTATTAATTTATAATACTCTACTATAAATATAAAAATTAACCAATGCAACATAATCATATATTTTGGAGAACAATAATAATATAGTAATTCTGCTTAAACAGCAAGATTATTGCTACTTCTAAAGATTGAGAAAGCTCCAGGGTCTTTTCCTTTTTCTTTTCCTATAAAATGAAGATGACATTTGAGGTCGCTCCTATATTAAAATCTATGATCCTATGATCTAGGGTAGAGGAATGAAAGAAAAAAGAACCACAAAGACAGAGGACATAGAGTATGGAGTATCTTGGGCATCTTAGAGAGAAATCACTCCAATATAGTTTTTTGTTTATTTGAATTATAGCTGTTGTTTTTTTTAAAACTCAAATTCTGACTGTAAAATCATAGCAAACTATTTTTTATTTCACCACTCCAACATTTGAAAGGTTTTCACTCTGAGTTCAATGTTGTTAGTTTCAGTAATAGAACTAGGATTAGGTGAGGCAGCTGGGCGTGCCTCAAAGACCAAAGTATGTGTTATGAGGAACTTGACTTTTGAATGTGGTTTTTTACAACAACATGTTTTTAATATCAAAAACATGATTTTCCATGGCAAAATATGATGTCTTCTATAATTAGTGAAGTCAACAAGTTTTAGTTCACAGACTCATAGATCATAGTTCTATTGGGCTCTGCTTTCTTTGTTTTGATTTGTTTTATTTTTGTTTGGCCCTATGAATTAAACGATGTCAAGACCTCCCAATGTGGAAATTCCTTCCACCAATAGATATGTGAAGATCTACAAGTCTTGTGTACAATTTACAGCCTTAAGGGAATTATCCTAGAACTAAGACATTAAGTGACTTGGCCAAGATCACATGTATCAGAAGAATCTAGGCTACAAGTGCTACCTCTTTATCACCATGGATCTCTTAAGTTCTATGAAGGAACTTTTATTTTTAAATCTTTCCTACTATTCTGGCATTCATAAATACTTTGTTCCAGTGCTAACTTTCATTTCTTACTTAATCCTTCAATAGTCTAGTTGTCTTTACGGATTCAGTTAAGAAACTGGTTCTTTTCTTGGCTGGATCACTATCCAGCTTTGTGACTCTGGGTCACTTATTCTATTTGAGACAAGGTTTCCTCATCTTTGATATGCAAATTATAAAACAGCACTTACATAAATCACTGAGTTGTTGTGAGGATCAATAGTTCATAAGACCATAGATTTAAAGCTTGAAGGGACCTTAGAGATTGAGTCCAATATCCTCAATAAAAAAATAAAACAAGGCAAAACTAAGGACAAAGAAACTGAAGCACAGAGGTGAAATGACTTTGTTCAGAATCATACAGTTAACTTTAGGATCTAGGAAGGAATGTGAACCCAGGCCTTCCTAACTCTGAGCCCAGTGGCTAATGTATATCAATTTACATATAATGAGCAATAATAATTGTTCATGTAAATATAATTCAGAAAGTATGCCATTATACTGCATGTAAAGAATTTTGCAAACTTTAAAGTACTATATAAATATGAGCCATTATGAGTCTGGCTACCTGTGTGCCTCATGAGTTTTTATCGCCCCAATGAAGTGAAGATACTTTAATTTTTTAAAAATTCTTGCTAGATAAAAAATATTCAGGAGAACAAATATTAGACCAATTGGTGCTATTCTCAGTACAAAATTAAACAATGTTGGATTGTTAAAAATCAAGCACCTGAACTGATAGCTATCTCCTCAATTTCTCATTCTTTGCCACCATTTGAAATTTTTTTTCAAATTTATTATTTTTCTTTTTAAAAATTTCATTGACATACAGACCTAGTAATAGTATTGCTGTGTAGAAGAATATACACAATTTGATAGCCCTTTGGGCACAGTTCCAATTTGCTCTCCAAAATGGTTGGATCAGTTTACAACTCCACCAATAGTGCATTAGTTTCTGACTTTTCCCCACAAATATTATCATTTTCCTTTTCTGTCATATTATGCAATTTTATAGGTATAGGATGGTACCTCAGAGTTGTTACAATTTTTATTTCTTTAATCAATAGTAAATTAAAGTATTTCTTTTATATGATTATAGATTGTTTTGATTTCTTCTTCTGAAAACTGCCTTTTCATATCCTTTGATAGTTTATCAATTGGGGAATGACTTATATACTTGTAAATTTGACTCATTTCTCTATATAATTGAGAAATGAGGCCTTTATCAGAGATACTTGTTGCAAATTCTGCTTCCCCCCTTTTCTACTTTCCCTCTAATTTTGCTCGCATTGATTTTGTTGCTCAAAAATATTTTAATTTGTACAAACAGAATTATCCACTTTTATATTTAATAATGATATCTTTTATTTTGTTTGGTCCTAAATTCTTCCCCTGTTCATAGATCTGACCGGTAAACTATTCTATACTCCCATAATTTGCTTATGGTTTCACCTTTTATATTTAATAATACAGGGACCAGAGGAGGGGAAATATGACACAGTACTTAGATGAAGAAGAATGGAAGAAGAAATAGAAATATAAACTCTATGGTTCATCTGGATAGGCTTAGAAATAGATCACAAGAATGGCATGAAATCACTAAATAGCATATGTAGAGAAGTCAATTATCCAGGTTCAGGGGTTCGTTCTCTCTGTTTTTCTCTCTCTGTTCCTCTCTCTCTGTTTTTCTCTCTCTTTCTGTGCATATAGATACTAGTTATCATCATCATCTGACATGCCTAGAGATTTGAGGAAAGTGGATTTTAATGGTTTTAAGGATAGTTTTAAGCTCCCTCTCCCTTTTTTTGTAGGGAAATAATGGCTTTAAGTTCCACAAGAGAATTTTTCATTAAGTAAATTCTAAAACTTGAAGAGAAACAGTTACAATGAAGGGGAAAGGAGGGAAATGTTCCAAATAGGCTATGTGGATATATAAGAACTCACTGAGTGGCTTAACTTTTTTTTAATTAAGGACATTCAAACAATATTGGAACAGGGACAAGTGACAGAGGATAGATACAAAAGTATGAAATGTTCCTGCTATTGAGTCTAATGTGTCAAAGTCAAGGAAAGTTAAGAACAACAGAAAAGGTATCTTTTAAATTGAGAATTTATTTTTGTTAAAAAAAGAAAAAGATCAAGAAAGAGAGAGCATATAGTTAGATTGATTATAATGGATGACAAGAGAAAGCAAATATGCTCAAATCTTATTTTGTTTCCATTTTCTCTACCAAGGGGAATAATACTTGGATTGTAAAGGACAGAACAAAAATGGCTAATGAGGAGTCACCTAATGAGAAAGTCACCTAAGTTTCTGTAGACAAGTCATATACTCTCTCTGGGCCTCTGTTTCTTTATATTTCAAACTGAATGGCCTCTAGGTCTTTTATAACTCTAGATTAATGATCCAGTGATTGTGTGAAATAAAATAAAGATGATGGAGAATGGAAGAAGTATAGCAGGACTGGAGAAGGGTAAATATCTTCATTTTTTTAAAAGAAGAAATGAAATCTGGAAACTGTATGTTAAAGAGCTTGACTTTGATTATTGGCAATATTCTCACATGTTTTGTGAAGGGGATGGGTAGTGGGTAGTTGGAAAAGGAAGCAGTGATCATCAAGAACCATCATGGTTTCATCAACAACTGGTGATGTGGAATTGATTTCATTTGCTTTTTCAATAAGGTTCCTAGACTGGCAGATCAGGGAAATACTATAAAGTTTACCTTTAACTAAGCATTTGAGAAGTTCTTCATGTTATTCTTTTAGAAAATATGGAAAGATGTAGTCTGGATAATTGCACAGTTACACGGAGCTGAAACTGGCTGAAGAGATAAGTTCCTCAAATATTAATGAATATTTTGATATCAACTAGGAAGGAAGTTTCTAGTATACTGCTCTAGTGACAGGTTCTTGACCTGTGCCATTCTATTTGTCAAAAAGCAGCTAAGTGGTGCAGTGAATAGAGTGATAGACCTGGAGTCAGGAAGACTTGAACACAAATTCAGCCTCAGATACTAGGTGTATGAAGCTAGGCAAGTCATGTAACCTGTGTCTGCCTCAGTTTCCTCACCTGTAAAATAGGGATAATAATAGCACCTACCTCATACAGTTGTTGTGGGAATCAAATGAGATATTTATGTCTGGCAGATAGTAGGAGATGTATAAATATTTATTCCCGTTCCTCCTCTTATCAATGACTTCGATAAAAGTAGAAATGGCACAGTTATCAAATTTGAAGGTGATACGAAAGGTAGTGGTGGTCATCTAACATTTTGGATGATAGAGCAATATCCAAAAAGTTTTTGATGTGCTAGAAAATTAGTATGAATTGAATGAGATTATGTTTAATAGGCATAGATGAAAGTCGTCAAACATTTGGGTACTAACTATAATCAAATTAAAAAATACAAGATTTGGAAGGAACATAAGTTTAACAGCTGTTTGTTTGGAAAAGATCTGGGGTTTTGATGTATTAAAAATTCAAAATGATTATGATTATGATTCAAAAATGCAATGGGGCATCCAAGAGAGGCATAATTTCCAGTAGGAGGTAGATAAAAATCCAGCTGTACCATTATAACCTCCTCAGTCCACATTTGAAGTATTGTACTAAGCCCTTTGTGTCATATTTTAGGATGAATATTGATAAACTGGAGAGTATACAAAAGAAGGTTACCAGGATAAGAAAAGGACTTGAGATTATAACACATGATGACTATTTGAAAGACTTTAGGATATTTTGTCTGGAGTAGAGAAAACATGGGAGCCCCCTAATGGCTCTTGCCAAGTATCTGAAGGACTCTACTACAGAAGAGGGATCAGTTTTGTTCTGCTTCCTAGGAGCAATGGGTAAAAGAGAAAAGAATATATTTTAGGATTGATGTAAGGAAGTATTGGGCAGCTAGGTGGTGCAATGAATAAAGAAATGGGCCTGGAGACAGGAAGTCCTGAGTTCAAATCCAGCATCAGAAACTTACTAGTTGTGTGAACTTGGGTAAGTTACTTAACTTTGTTAGTTTTAACTTCCTCATCTGTAAAATGAATTGGAAAAGGAAATGGCAAACTAATTTAGTGTCTTTGCCAAGAAAACCGTAAAAGGGGTCATGAAGAATAGGACGTGAAAAAATGATTATAACCACTCAAAAGTAAATTGAAGTACCATAGGAGATCATGCTACTTGCTTTGTGCATATTTTGTGCTACTTGATCCAGGCACCTAAACAACTAGCTATGTCTTAAATGACGATTCATTTTTTGATATGTCAGTTTTCAGGCACCAGAGGGACTTCCAATAGACAGACTGCTCATATCTCTTTAATACATTAAGTTTTTTTAAAAAAAGTTTTCCTTACAACAAGCCTGTAATTTAGTAATTTCATTGGAGTAGATTCACTGGAGATCCTCAAATAAAGATTGAAAGACCACTTATTAGTCACACTATAAAATGCATTCTCCTTGAAGTAAGGATTATAATAGAGATCTCCTAATGTTTCATCCTAATCTAAAATTCTGTGATTGTTCTGCTAGATGTTCTCTATACTCCCTTGAATATCTAAAGTTCTTCATTTTGTATTCGTCCATAACAGAGGAGACATGGAATAGGAGAAAGAACACTAATCTTGGAGTTAGAATACACCAATCTTGGAGTTAAGCTCCAAAACTTTATAGTTTTGTGACCCTGATTACATCATTTATTCTTTCTACCTGAGATTTTTCATCTGTAAAATATGAATGATAATAATTATACTACCTAAATTACAGTGTGTTGTAAGGAAAACATTTTTTAAAACTTAAAATATTAAAGAGATGTGAGCAATTAAACTGTTAAATACAGAGCACTCTCTCTGACAACTGAAAATCAACATATCAAAAAATGAAATCATCATTTAAAACATAGCTAGTTATTCAGGTGCCTGGAGCAAGTACCACAAAATGTGCACAAAGTAAGTAACATGAAATACATTGATATGAAAATAACGGGGATAATGGGTCACAGATGGCTATTATTAACAAGATTTGTTGGCTTTTTATTTTATCTATTCTTGCTAATTAGGGGCTAAGCTTTTAGTTATTAATTAGACTTTTCTATGTTGCTGAAAAAGCACATGTGTTAAATTTTGCATGCTTAAAATTTTGTCCTCTGGAGCAAAGCCCTGGTTGACTCACTCCAGATGTTCTGCTCATTATCTTATCCCCTCAGAATGTCTCTTTTTTTAGCTTATAATTTCTGTCCATGTGAACCTTTCTCCCAATAATCAAGTCATAAAATTCTGGAGTAATTTAAAATTTTTCTTTCTCCTGTCCTGTTTTCCACTTCCTCCTCTCCCCCCTCTAAATGTCTGCCAAGGGCACCTGGGCTAACCCTGTGGCTCCCTGCAAGTTAGGATCTAGTGTCTAGGCCACAGTGTGTGTGGGGGTGTGTGTGTGTGTGTGTGAGTGTGCTTGAGATGCACATATGTTCCTGAGTATGCATGAAAATGCCTTCCTCCTTTCCTCAGCAAGTAGGGGTGCAGGGTGTTTTTTGTTTGTTTTTGTTTTTGTCACCATCCATTAATCACCCAGATTTGTTCTTAACCTCCCTTGGGGGGGAATTAAATGGGTGAATGGGTGGGATGGCTAGGGAAAGATAAGCCCTCACACATTCCAAGGGCAATTTGTCTTCCTTATTTCTACGCCAGTCTGAAGCCCTTATTTGCCAACATTCCTCAATAGCAGAGGTTCCTGGGTAACCCTTGGAGACTGCCAGAAACCTTATGGATCATCCAGTTCAATGTATTTTACAGATGGGAAAATGAAACTCCCTGCTCCAAGTTGGAAGGGGACTTCTTAATTTCTCTGAACAGGAATCCTCTCCACTATATTGCCAACATCCAAGTGATGTGGCATTTACTACTTTCTCAGAAAGGCCATTCATTCTACTTCTGAAAAGCTTCAAACAACCAAAGATGTTTGAGCCATTCAGTCAAAAGGCATAGAAAATTGATCTGTCTCCTTTCCTTCAGCCTAGGTCTCTTCCAGTCATGGCTATCTGCTAACTCCTGGTGCTAAAACCTATCAGAGAGCAGACCCTGAGACCCCCACAAGTAGAGGAAGAAGAATATCCAGTTTCTACCCTGATCTCCAACTTCCCTCCTCCCCGTCCTCATTACTGGTGCTTCAGGCAGCCTACTATATTTGTTGCCCAACCTTGTATCCCGGAGGCTAGGGCTGTGGCAGGGTCTCCCTATAGCTACTACTACACCTTCTGCCCTCCCCATCCTCACCTCCAACTTGCTGTACGATCTAGGAAAATTCCCTTCCCTTTCCTGGGTCAATCTGTCAAGTGAGAGGGTTTGACTACATGTGGGATTAACTGAGTAAAGATCCTCTCAATAGAATATGACTATGACTTGAGACATTATAGTAACAAGTTGAGCTATAACTAAAAAGCTGCAGGTGCTCAATTGTCTTGAAGGAACTTTTCCCTCCAGTTTCCCAGTACCTCTTAATTAGCTTTTAAGTACTTCTTTTAAAGGTGATGATGGCTTTGAATTCTCTCATCCTAGGGTATCTGCTTATATTGCAGTTCTCTAGGGAAATTTAAATTGAGTTTATTATTGACTTGGATTCTTTTGTTTCTGGGATAGATTTCTGAGTTTAAGATTTCTATGTTTAGGGTGTAAGCCTGGACTCCCCCAAACAATGGGAGAAAAGCTCAAAGGGGGAGACTTCTGTTCTATTTAATCTTGTGTTCTGCAGTTTATGCTTTGTACTCCTTTACTGACAAACACCTTGTCACATAGGGGATCCCTTTCTCGCCAGATCTTTTTTTTCTATTGTTTTTATTACATTTCCCCCAGTTACCAAATATTTCTCCCCTTTCATTGTTTCTTCCCTCCTACCCTCACCAATATAACTTTTGTAACAAATATGCTTTCTCATCTCGCCAGATCTTAATAAAGCTGTTTTTGCTTTTCCTTACTTTGAGTTTTTGATTGTTTTGTGGTCCCTACTGCCCCACACAACTGGATTTTCAAAGCCATAAGGACTAGCTCCCTTTTCTGGGACTGGCTCTCCTCCAAAGACATTTGGTGGCTAGAGGCTTCTTGGAGTAGTCACAGGGCAGAAGCAGGAACATGTTCCCTATATGACTTGGTGAAAAAGACTCTTGGATAAGAGAAAGCCCTTTAGTCTCACATAAAGTCATCACCACCTGTGTGGATGAATGGGCTTTCAGAGAGTATGTGGTAGTATTACCTGGGAACATCTCTCTCTGTGTGTATGCACCTGCTTCTGTGTGCATGTATCTATGTGTGCAGCCTCTATCTAAGACTGATTGGTGAACATCACTGAGGTCACCTTCTCTGTGGGTCACAGACCTCTAGTTGCTTTGTTCCCCTCTCTCTCAGGCCAGTTTAATTTTAATTAATTAATTAATTTTAATTAATCTCTTTCATGAATCCCTTCTACCATATTCTTCAAAAGTAGCCATTCAGTCTCTGAATGAAACTAAAGGAAAGCTCACTATTGTATTTTTAAAAAGACCCATTTTATCATTTGGACAATTTTAATTGTTAAAAAGTTTTCCCTTATGCTTCCCTTAAATCTTCAGCAGTAGAGGATGATGGAAACTTCCATCTGCTGGTCTCAGTTCTGCTCTTTGCAGGGTCACTAATTCACTAACTTCATTTCATTTCCATGCAACAAAACTGCACATTCCAATTCCTTTAGTCACTCCCATGATAGAATTTCAAGTCTCTTACTTTCCAGGTTGTTCTTTATACATACATACATACATACATACATGCATGCATGTATAAATTTCTTGATGTCATTTAAAAATGTGATGATCCATTCAATTCAATGAGAGAATAATAGCAAAGAAATCAAAAGAAGAGAGTTCATATAAGAGAGGACAATTGACAATCACACAAAAGGCAGAAAAATCAAGTGCTCATGCTTCTTCCTTGAATCCTTGGCTTCTTTCCAGATTAAAAGGCTAAGTTCTTTATCATTTCTCAAATGATATGGTTTCTAATTGTCAAGGTTTAGTTTTTTTTTTTTTGAGGGGATTAATGATCAAATGAAGATAATTTGTGGAAAGCACCTTGCAAACTTTAAAACTATTAGATATTATTAAGATATAGATCAAGGGAAGAATTAAGGTAAGTGGATAAAAGTTAACACAGAGGCAGATTTTATATCATATAAACAAAAACTTTCTTAACGAGTAGAACTGTCCAGTAATAGATTGGTTATCTGAGGTGATAGGGAGTAGGTTCCATTTTATTAGCTATCTCTGAGGAAGCTGGAAAACTGGCTATGGGATGGGTTGGGTTGAATTAGATGATTCCTAGACTCTGTCAATGCTCTTGCTTCCTTTCTTTATGATATATTCTCCTTTCATTTTTTTCCTTCCTTTAAGGTCTAATTGAGGTACAACTTCCTAAATACAGCTTCCCTAACCCACTTTTCTCATTCCTTAAGCTGACTTCTCCATCTTCTGGAACTTCTCCCTCCCAAATCCACCTACAGACTTCTGTGGCTTTTTAAAAATCCAACTACAATCCCATCTTTAACGGGAAGTTTTTCTTACTCTTCTTAGTTATGGTGTCTTTCCTCTCTTAATTATTTACTATTTACATTTTATATGGATTATATATGTTTATTTGCATGTTCTCTCCCTTATTAGATTGTGAATTCCTTGAGGGCAGGGACTTTCTTGTGTTTCATTTTGTGTCTGGCAGTGCCTGGAACAAAACAAGCACTCAATAAATGTTTATTTATTGATTATATAAAATTAATCAATTTTTATTAATTTTATAAATGAGGAAACTGAGACAGACAGAAGTTGTGACTTGCCTAGGATTATATACCTAGTAAATTTCCAAGGCTGGTTTTGAAATCAGGACTTTCTGATTTCAGGTCCAGAATTCTATATACTGTGTTAACTAGTTGTCTCCAAGAGAAATAGTCACCAATCAAGAGAGTGAGACCTTTGCTCCAAAGTTCTTTCAGAGTCTTTGATGTAAATGGCTATTTATTCACAACCTAGAGGAGGTGACTAGAAATTAGGGGGAGCCCTCAAAAAAACCAGCTCAGAAAAGTATTGCTTAGAATGTGTTTTCTTCTTCACTTCAGTTTATTAAGAATCTTCTCTTCCTTTAAGGCCTCAGTGTTGTGCCACAGTTCCCGTTTCAGTTTCCCTCAATTGTTCTGCCTCAATTTCCCTGAATTGCTCTGCTCCAATTTCCCCGAATTGTTCTGCCTCAGTCTCCCTGCTGGCAACTCACCCCCTTCCTGGTCATTAGGACTGAGCTAATTGGGCCTGTAGAGTTATGGTTACTAGCATTCCAAGGAAATATGAAACTCCAGATGGCTTTTCTCCAATGTTTGGGCTTATCTTTCTGGTCTCAGACTCAGTGTCTCCTATTTCTGTATCAGAATTTATGATCCTTTCTCTATACCCCCAACTGTCAGAACTGAATTTATGGTTCTTTTCTGGAACTTCTATCCCCTAGTGCTCTACCCCTCCTTCTGCCTTTGTTTCCCCAAGCACTGGAGCCCTATAAGAGTCCCTGGAGCCCCTCACTCCCTGCTAGATGCTTTGAGACAAGAGTCCTATTCAGACGGATGGCTAATATGGCTGCCAGTCCAAACTCTCCACTACTATCAAAAAACTATTAAAAATCTCTAATCTCTATTCTGCCTTAGTTTCTCCATGCATTACATCAGTTCAAGTGACACTTTCCTCATGAATCCTTCCCTTACTTCCACATATAAAAGTGATATTTTTCTCCTCACCTCGGACATAAGAACTTTGCCCAAGTTGAATCACATTAATTGATATACACATATGTAATTCTGATGTAATAGGACTCTATGTCCCCCTGATTTTGGGGGAAATGGACCTGGATTAGAAAAACCCTGAATCTGGGAAAACTACTTGGTTCCCATGAGAAACTCCCACCTCCAAATGATCTGAGAATCACTTTGATTTGGGAAACAGTCACTATCCTTATTGATTTGGAAATTAGTTCCTAATCTCTCTAACCCCAAACCCTAGAAGGCTAACTAAAAACCAAGACTCTTTATGCCAAACTTCCCTAACTTCCTAATCAGGAAGTGGCCTACTGAGAGAAATATTTTCTCAGTGAGAATAAACCCATTTTGCCAAACATTGCCTGCAGACTCATCCCTCAACAATTCTATACATGTATTATAATCTACTATTATAGATTTAGATTGAAAAGTAACTATGAGGTAATTTAGTCTGACCCCCTCATTTTATAGATGAAAAGACTAAGGTTTGGCAAGATCAATTTTAGTCCATGCCTTATAGCTCCCAATTTAACACATTTTTTTTCATAGTACCACTGCACATTCTGTTCTTATTATTACAATGGGGGTATTTATCAGCAGTATCAGGTTTATAGATGGACAATGTTCTTTGCATCTCAGGTCTTTTTAGTGCTGAAAATCATATTATTTCAAGCAAAGAGAAAAACCAAAACTAATGTCTTGAGTTTAAATGTAACCTCAGACAATTAGCTGTGTATCTCTGGGGACAATTACTTAGCCTCTTTGCCTCAGTTTTCTCATCTATAAGACAGGGATAATAATGGCACCTACCTCCCAAGTTGTTGTGAGGACCAAAAGACAAATCATTTGTAAAATACTTAGAACAGTGCCTGGTGTATGCCGACTGTTATATAAATGCTTATTCTCTCCCCCCTTCCAACCCAAACCCTCCCCTATTACTATCTAGGTTTTACTTCTCCCATCTATTTCCCTTTCCCTAACTAACAGATGCAATTAAAAATGTAACAACTGAGCATTTACCATTACTGGCCCGCTGCTTTATCGTTAGCATTTGTTCTCCTGATAACTTTGCTTTCTTCATGGCTGATGTGGCTCGTGGGCATCCTGATAGACTGTAGGCAACAAGAACATGAATAACCTCTTAATAACAAGTACTAAGACATCCATCAAAGCACAGTGTTATACAGCAACAAGAGCTATCATTAGATCCACTGTTGATGAAATCCTATGCGCCCAATTTCTTATTCATATTTAGGTCTACCAAATGGGCCCTAACAGCTTTCTGGTAGTGAGAGACTTAGGATAGAAGATCTCCAAGTCTTTGTAATCAGGCTAGTCTGCATTCATGGTACAGTAGAGATAGCATTGGCTCTGGGCTTAGACTATGATGGGTTGCAAATTCCAATTCTATTACTCCCAGCATAACCTTGGACAACTTCCAGGGCTTCATTTTCCCCATCTGTAAAATGAAGACTTTAGACTAAATGGCCTGAAATTCCTTCCAACTCAGGATTTACAATATAATCCTATTAGAATCTAAATGGACAATCTGTTTTGATGCTAAATATTCTTAGGTTTCCATGCTTTTCTAGTTCAGTGTCTGTAGGTTTTGTGTATATTTACTCCTTTATCATTCATCACTTTTTCATTATAAGTAAGTACAGATAGAGCACAATCCTTCAGATGCATCAGTTAACTTATTAAAACAGGATTCTATCTTTATATGACCCTGATCCTCTGAATTTTCCTGGAGCATTTTTTCCTGGTACTTTTCTTTGATTTTTTTTAACCTTCTCTTCTCTAGCAGGTATACCCAAGAGGAACCCGGCAAACCTCTCCTTCCTCTTGTATATGTTGACATAATTTGGAAGGCATCTGAATAATAACTTAAATACTATGTGTATTAAATGCAATACAAAGTACATGTTGGCACAATTTGGAGGCTCTTAATTCTTGCTTGTAGCTCTTTTTATGCTGTGATCTTCATGGAGATATTTATGAATAAGATGTTAATTCTTTTAAAAGTATCACTAAACAGGGTTGGTGTTTTTTTGGGGGGTAGTCGGGGGTTTGGCTATAATGTATTTTCTCAACTAATAGACACTAATATCACTTCTGTTCTATAGAATTATAGGTCTAGACCTAGCAGAGAGCTCACAGGCCAATTAATCCAACCCTCCTTTATTTTACAAAAGAGAAAACTCAAGCCCAGAGATAAAATAATTTGCTCAAGCTCACACACTGCCAGAACCATATTTGAACTTAGATCTGATGACTCCAGAGTCAATGAATCTTCAGTTCTGGGAATCTTAAGTGGTTGTTATTTTTAACTTTATTAATGGCTCCTTAGACTTAAAAAACAAAATAAAACAAATTGACAGGCACTCTTCTACAATTTGCCTCAGTCCATGCATTTGTTTCTCATGGCTGCCCATAGGGATCATGAGACGCTGCTAGTCCAGAGGTGGTTTTTGTGATATTCTATGATATAAGGTCAGGTACCAGAGAAACAAACTAATATTCAGGTCTCAGAAAACCAAGGAGAGAATTTGCCAAAATGGGCCTTGAAGGCAATATGGAGACAGGTCACTGGGGGATGAGCTGTGGCCTCTGATGAGTCTACATTATAAGATACATAGCTAGATCAGAAACCTGCAGGTGAATCCTTCTTCCTCCTGAAGCAGAGCACCGAGTGCTCCCCAGCTACTGTCTTTGATGGGATGTACTGATAAAACTAAATGAGGTTCGTTCTTCCAGCATACACTGCTCTGATTATATTGCAATTAAACCATTTTAGTCTGGGGCTTTACATTTTAAAGAGACTGTGAAAAATATAAAGAGTAATAAATTTACTAGAGGTTGGAAAACTACCCCTGGAGAGGAAAAAAGAAGTAAATAAAAACAAAACCAACTGAGCATGGCTCCTAAATAGAGTGATGATGCTTTTACTGATTTCCTAATGAATTTTACAGTAAAATACTGAACAATTTGATTAGTGAACGTGAACCTAAAAATAGAAATCTACATGAAGCCCAAAACCCTCATTTCATAATACCTGATTTTTTAAGTGAAGAATAAATTCATTGCTTTATTTTCAAAAACTAAACCAAAAAACCCTCAAACCTCCTTTAAGCTATGAAAACTATGAAAGAACTCTAGCCCTGCTCATCTGGCTATCAAACTAAATTATACATTTCTTTTTTTCTGTTCAAATGCTTTTTAGTCTTACTTTAACTATACACATTATAATATATAGAATTTTAAATGGAGGAGTTCCAGTTCATAGCCATACTATTATAAACACTTGTATCCCATTAAAGTTCCTGATTGAAGGATTTAGAACTGGAATAGACCTTAACAACATCTAGTCCAACTTTTTATTTTACAGAGGAGGAAACAGGTGTGAAATGCAGAGTCAAATTATATAGGGACTTGGGTTTTTGACAATGAATTCAATGCTTAGTATTAAAAAAGTCATAGCTGAGATTCTTAGAGGGATTTTTGTTTGCTTGTTTTTTGATCGAACTTGTGAGTTCATGAGTATAGAGACCTTCTAGTGAGGACCTTTCTTTATTAATGTAGATCAGTACCTTTTCTGAAGTTTCTAATCTTAGAGTGTGGTGTGGCATATTAAGAGCCTAAGTGACCTACCCAAGGTCACACATTTGGTGTTTCAGAGGTGGTTGAATTTGTTCCTTAATCCTTGCCTGACTTTCTGTATTGTATTATGCTGATTCTTAGATTACAGGATCATAAATTTAGAAATGGATATGTCCTTAGAGCTCACCCAGATGAGTAAACTGAGATATAAAGATATAAAGAATTAAAAGTTTTTGTTCAAGGTCACAAATCTATTACATGGTAGAACTATGACCCGAACTCAGGTCCTCTAATTCTAAATCCAGAAGTCTTCTCATTTGGAATTTACAAAATTTTACATATATATTGGTTTTGTTTGAATATTATGCACATATATATTATATACAAATATATGTATATATAATATATAATAATATATTAAAATGCACATATACATATAGTATATGTTATTCTATGCATATATGTATATATTTGCATATGTGTCTATATCACACATCTATAATAAGAGTTTCATCCAAAAAATGACTAAGGAACTAAAAAGTCTTAACTACTTGTCTTAGTTGTCTGAGGTACTAATGGAGTAAGTGACTTATTCAGGGTCACACAGCTAATGTGTATCAAAGGTGGTACTTGAATCCCTGAATTTTTTTTTTTTTTACTCTTGGCAACTGGTCATCAGATTGTCAGATATTAACAGTTTAATTTTTTTTAAAAGGATAAAAGAACTAAAAAGTCTCCATGAGCTTGATAAGAGTCTAAGAATATAGGTTGTACTAGATGACCACTAAGATTCCTTCCAATTGTTAAATTCTGTTATTCTAAGATTCTGCTTAATAGTTAATATTAAGTAATAGTTTTCAGCTTTTCAAAACTATGACATGCTATGTTTTAATCTTGAATTTTGCTGCAAAGGCATGCCTCCCATCTTACTGCACCAAACAGGGCATCATGCATAATTACTTTTAATTCAAATACTTTTGTTTGAAAATTTGTGAATGATCTTAAAATGTTATTTAAAAGTTGGAGGGCACTAAGAGATTAAGGGACTTGCCCAGGGTCAAATAGCTTATCTGTGTGGATTTTGAATCTAGATTTTACCAACTCCAAGGCCAGTTCTCTATTCACTATGCCATATTGCATTTAAAAAAATAACTTTAAACATATGTATATATGTAACTAAGTTATAAAACTGTTTGCCCCTGGAAACTTTATAAGTATCAGAGTACATGCTATCTTTATTAGTAGAAAGAGTTGCTTAATATATTGGGTTTTTTTAAGAAAAAAACTGAATAAGTTAATAATTAAATTAAATTAAAAATCAAAATCTGGAGGTTGAGGAGGGAAAAAAAAGGTAAGAAATAACATTTTCTATTGCATTTGGAGGAATCAGATAAAACAATATATAAATTTGAATGCTGACAGAACTGGGAAAACATATGATAATGTCAGAATATTCACCCTGTAATTTAAGAATTCTTATGTATGCTTCTAGTGTGTCTGAGTGGTTAACTTTGAAATTAGAAGGGTGTGGAGACTTAGGTTTCCTTTTCTAATTATTGTCTCTTGACATTTCCAGTAAATTGTTTAACTCGGAAACTTTTTGCCTATTAAAAAAAGAAGAAGGGTAAAGGGAATTTAGTGTAGTGTGGTGTAGTATAGTGTATGTGTGTGTGTGTGTGTGTGTGTGTGTGTGTGTGTATTCTAATTGTAGTAGCCTTTAATAAAGCCTTTCACTATCTGGACTGATCGTTCATTATAAGTCATTCTACATTTTAGTTAAACTAAGTTACTTGTTACTCTTTGTACAGGACATTTTTTGGTTTGCTATTCTCTATCAATCAGCCAATCAACAATCACACTTCATCTTTACCAGTCCATCCAATTACCCAGCTGTCTTCCCAGGCTATTTTACCATCTGCCTGCCTCTGGCTGCTGTCCTGCTTCTCTCCACTTGGACCACTCTCTCTACACCAGACCTGGACCTCCATACCCTGGATTTTTCACAATCCAGGTCCCAGTGCCTGAGGAAGTTAATCCACTAATTTTTGGAGCTTGGCTCCATTCACTGGCACTTGTGATCAAATGGCTCAACTTTTGAAAGAAGAAGATCTCCAACAAAGCATGTATGAAGAAGCATTAGAAGAAAACCTTAATAGAAGGGATAGATTATTAGAGATGAAAAAAAAGACTAGAGGAATGATTTGGGATTAAATGATCTAGCTTTTGCCTTACTTCCATTTTCAGGGGGTGAAAGCTGGGGAAGGGAAAGGAAGCTATCAATCATGACAAAGTAAAAAATCCTTGCAGGTAAAATCCAGAGGAGTTTTGCCAAGAATAATAATCATAACAACACAATATTTATATAGTATTTACTGTGTGCCTAGCACCATGCTAAGTATTTACATTTATTATCTCACTTGAGAAATAGCTTTTAATACTAATACTTATCACCCAAATTTTTTTAGTTGCCCCTCCCTTTTGATTAGAGGGGTGGAGGGAGGAACAATATATTCTCAAAGCCTCCCCTTATAGAGGATTTAGAACTTTCCAGGTATATCTTTTTCATTAGTTACTCTGCTGTGTTTGATTTTGACTCCATGGAACATAATATTCTTGGCCCTGGTGCCCCCTAATATTCCAGCATCTCATTTCCTCCAGCCTTTTGTGTGTGGTTTTCTCCTGTTGGATTGTAAGCTCTTGATGGCAAGAATTGCATTTTTAATTTTTAAAATTTGTAATAAGTAGTTAATAAATATTTACTGAATTAAATTGATTTGAATGATAGGACTATAGATTTAGATGGAATAGATTTCAGAGTTCATCAAGTCCAATCTCATTTTTTCAGATGAGGAAACTGAGGCTCAGAGAAGTTGCAACTTGCCCTAAATCACACAGGCAATATGTTTCAGTGGTAGGATTTGAACCCAGCATTTCTGACTCCAGTGGCAAGCTTACTAAATGAAGAGAAAGTGATAGCTGTAACTTATTTAAGTAGTTATAAGTTAGGTCACCTCACTATTGCCTCAATGGCATACAATTGTTTTTTTTTTTTTTTTTTTTTTTTTTTTTGTTTTTGTTTTTGCTGAGGCAATTGGGGTTAAATGACTTGCCCAGGGTCACACAGCTAGGAAGTGTTAAGCCCTGACTTCAGGGCTGGTACTCTATCCACTGCGCCACCTAGCTGCCCCAATGGCATACAACTGAGAAGCAAAAAGGCTTCATCAGTCAATAGGAATGTTATTTTTACTGTTCTAGAAAGCCAGTTTTGCGTTCATACATACACACACACACACACACACACACACACACATATATATCCTAGGTACATTTTATCATCCATCTAAACAATGAAACCAAGAACATTTTCAGGAAGATTGTTATTGAAATGAGATTCAAATGATGTCTCTGGCATCTTTCTGGTGCTTTATATGATCTTATTTCATACCTGGATTGCTACACCAGTATGTTATAATTTAATAGGTTTGGGTGAATCTAATTGTTAGGAACTTTTTCCTTTGCTGAAGCTAATTTGACCTCTGAAGCTTTTACAAACCATTGTTCTTGGTGTTGTACATTGAAGCAAACATAACAAGTCTGAACTCTCAAGTGCAACATTTGAAGACACTTATCTACCCTAAATGATGTCTTCTTTAGGCTAAACACCCCATATTCCTTCTTTGATATGATCTCAGGCTCCTTTGCTCTGGTTCCCCTCCTTTAGTAACTCTTTTACTTCTCTGTCTTCCCTAAATTGTGGGTCTCAGGTCTGAACTTAAGTTCCTCTATGTACTAATTAAGTCCTAACTTCTTAATTATCATTGAAGATTCTTTATAATTCAGTAGGGACATAAATTCCCAACATTAAAAAATAATAATAAATTTCCAGGATAATTATAAATTCATATAGTGCTTATTATGTGCCAGACACTGTGTTAACCAATTTGCAATTATTATCTCATCTCATTCTTACAACCCTGAGTCTCATAGCTACACATGTTTGAGGCTAAATTTGAACTCAGATCTTCTTGACTCCAAGCCTTCTTGACTCTACTCACTGTACCATCTAGCTGTCCAAGATATTAGCTAGCGGTCACCTTCTCAGTTTGTTATTGTTTAGCTGTTTTTCAATTGTGAATGAATCTTTGTGACTCTAATTAGAGTTTTCTTGCAAAGATGCTATAGTCATTTTGTATTTCCTTTTCCAGCTCATTTTCCAGATGAGAAACTTTCTTGCTCAGGGTCATACAGTAAGTATCTGAGGTCATTGAATTGAGGAAGAGGAGTCTTTCTGATTCCAGGTCTGTCACTACCTAGTTCCTCTTTTAATTATTAAAGTATCTTATATTTTCAATAAAATTAATGATAGTAACAACTTACTTTTATATTGCACTTCTTATATGCCATGCACTATGTTAAGTACTTTGCAATTATTATCTCATAATAAGGTAAGTGACTTGTTCCGAACACAGCTAGCATTTGAAGCTAGATTTGAACTCATCTAGAAACTTCTATTATTTCATAAATTTTCATCTATTTTATAATTTTGATAACCTGAATTACTTGCTATTCTCTGATCTCATCCCACCTTTGTCTAGTCTTCTATTCTATTCCTATGTTGAATTCTTCTCCATTACTCAAGGCACCATGTCAAAGCTTTCTTTTCCATGAAGTTTTCCCTTAGCTCCTGAAATTGAAATGTATTTTTCATAAGTTTATTTATACATTTCCTACATATTCATATTTTATTTTGTATTATAGTTATATATAGGATTCTTTCTTTTTTCTGTTAGATTGTAAACTCCTTGAGGACAGTGTGTAGTCAATAAAGGGCTTGGAGTAGGGAAGATCTGGATTTAAGTTTTTTCTTGGCACTTTACAAGGCTGACTAGAGGCAAGCCATTTAGATTCTCTGTGACTCAAATTCCTCATTTGCAACACAGAGAAATAATAATACCTGTAATACCCCTACTCACCGGCTTTCCGGGAACTCAAAGAAGGTAATTATGTATATAGTACTTTGAAAGCCTTGGAGTATTACATATTATTATTTTTTTTAGTATAGTCACTTAAAAAAAATTCTCTTCTATTCATCCCATTCCTTAAACCAATGTCAGAATAATCTTCATTATACAAAGAACCAATCATGTCAATGCTTTTGTTCCTTGTTGATTACTGAGTCAAGTTACACACACAAACAATCTCAGATTTGAAAGGGACCTCAACGGACACATAGAGTAATTTAGATGGTACAGTGGATTGAGAACTGGGCCTTGAATGAAGGAGTCTTAAGTTCAAATTTAACTTTATATGCTTATTGTCTCTGTGACGCTGGACAAGTTACTTAAGCACAGTTTTTCTTAGTTTCCTCAGCTTTAAAAGGGGGAGTCATAATAGAACCTATCTTATGGAGTTGTTGTACAGATCAAGTTACTTAGCACAGTGAATGGTGCAAAACAGATACTTTAATAAATCCCCTCTATGGTATGATTAGCATGTCTGAGTGGTCAACACAAGTGGTCACCAGCTGTTCCTTGAAGGCCTTTAGTGAGGGGAGCCTCTTACTTCTCAAGGTATTCCATTTCATTTTTGGATGAATTTAATAGTTTTTTTTTCCTTTACTGAAGCTAATTTGATTTCTTTGAAGCTTTTACCTGTGGCTCCAGTTCTGCCCACTAAAGCCAAATATAACAAGTTTAAGCTCTCTTCAAGTGTAAGCATTTGAAAACACATCAAATTTCTAAATACTCTCTTCTTCAGGCTAACTACCCCACATTCTTTTTATGGTATGATCTCAAACCCCTTCACTCTGATTCCCCTCATCTACTTGTAATTCTGCTTCTCTATGTCTTCCCTAAATTGAGGGATCTCAAGTTTGAACTTAAAACTATAGATAGAATGTGGTCAGAGCATAATATAAGAGGTTTATTACTTCTCTCATTCTCTTAATGCAGGCTAAGATCATCTTTGTTTTTTCTGAATGTTATGTGGTACTAATGATTCAAATTGACAGTAAATCCATTACATCTTCTAGATCTTTTTTTTCCCAGATGAATGACTGTTTAATTGTATCTGTCCATTTTATACTTTTAGTTAATTTTTTGAATGTGATTTTAAAATATTTATTAACTATTAATTTTCATCTTATTATATTTGACCCAATATTCTAGTCTATCAAAAATTTGTATCCTGGATTTGTCAATTTAGTATATCAGCTATCTTGAGGCCTTTAAAAATTTGATATATATTATTTATGCCTTCATTCAGGTCACTTATAAAGACGTTTATAACTACAGAGTTAAGGACAGATCCTGGTGTTCTGAAACTGAGAATTCTTTACAGGTTGGCAATGGGTTGCTGTGACTATAAAGATTATTCAATCAATTCTGAATTCTTATCCATTTAACTAATCAATTGCATGGCTTATATCACTCCATTCTGTAAAAAAAAAATAGAAACAACAATAATAGCTAGCATTTACATAGTACTTACTATATATATCAGCACTGAGCTATATATTGACAAATATTGTCTCATTGGATCCTCACAATAATCCTGCAAACTAAGTGCAATTATCATTGCCATCTTTTATTGAGGAAACTGAGGCAGTTAAGTGACTTGGTCAGGGTCATACAGCTAATATAGAATAAACTTGAATTTGAACTTAGGCCTTTCTGACTCTTTGCTCTAAATTTTATTCACTGTTGCTACCTAGCTGCTAAAGCATAAAGGACTTGAAAAATTGTGCAGAAATATTGGTAAATTTACAGTATTCATTTGGTATGCTAGTCTAATAGAAAATGATTTTAAAATATATCTTATTCTTCATAGATACATGTTGGCCATTTTGTGATGATCACTTTCTTTTTCTAAACATTTCATCTCTGAATACTGCTAGAATTCCACCAAGATCACTGGCTTACAGCTTATAAACTCCACTCTTACTTTCAAAAAGACAAAAACCCAACCTAAGACATTTGTTCTGCCTTCTCCAATTTTGTACTTCTAGAGTTCTTCACCTTTCCATGATTATTGGCTCTTATAACTGGTGGAGAGTTCATTGGGATCTTGTGACCCATTAAATGAAGGGTATTCAGTTACTCTTCCTCTACTTTTCCTGGGTATTAACTCCCTATTAGTCACTTGTGAGCTTTCCAGCCTAAATATAGTTATTTTTGACAAAGAAAGGTTGAAGATTTCTGCCTTCTTTCTATTATCTATACAGGGTAGCAGTATCCTCTCTTCTTGGATATTTAGCTTTCCCCTCATTTAGTTAAAAAAATAAAACTCTTTTTTTTTTTTTTTTTTTGGTTCTTAGCATTTCTAGACATTTTCCAGTACATTTTGAAATGTGGTGGTCCTGGCACAATCCTTACACAAGGTAAGTAAAAACTGGCTCTTCACAAGTTTGGTCATGTATGATTATTCATGACCTCATTTGGTATAGAGATTGGGTGATTTTGCCATTTCCTTCTCCAGCATCTTTTGCAGATGATGGAACTAAGGCAGAGTTAAATGACTTGTCCAAAGTCACACAACTTTTATGTGTCAAACTTCAGATTTGAAGCAGGAAGCAGAGTTTTCCTGATTCCAAGCCTTACAGTATAACTACTGCTCCACCTAGCTGCCTGGTCTTGCTTACTTTTTCATACATTACTTATTACTTCCTGTTTTATATTTTAAGTTACAGTCCCAATGAGACTATATGCCATCACTCATACAAGCTGATCCTTTCTTATCTTAAAATTTTTGTTCACATTGCTTGCTATGTCTTCAACAATCTGTCCCAATATCCATTACTACTTCCTATAAAAGTATTATTGGTTTTTATTAAATTCAGTAAATAAATCGGGACTTGTAGTCAGGGAAGAACTACTGCCTCAGACACTTTTTAGCTATGTGATTCTGGGTAACTCACTAAACTTTTTTGTTTAATCCTTAGTTTCATCATCTATAAAATGAGAGGGTTGGGTTCTGAGAATCCCAAAGGTTCCTCTTGCTATCAACCAAAGATCTAATAACCTTTCTTGATCTCCTCAATTAGAAATATATATTTTTTTTATCTTTTAGATCTAACATGGAATTTTGCATGTACTTTTTTTCATATTCCTTTCTTTTTTTTATTAGAATTATTTGTGTCAGATATGATTGAATGTCCTCAACATCCTGGAGTGTGTCAAAATGGTTTTTCTGCTGTGGAAATAAATCCCTTTTAAAAATCAACAAATGAGGTTAGAGCACCAGCCCTGAAGTCAGGAAGACCTGAGTTCAAATCTGGTCTCAGACACTTCCTAGCTTTGTGACCCTGGGCAAGTCACTTAACCCCAATTGCCTCAGCAAAAAGCAAAAAAATAAATAAATAAATAAATAAATCAACAAATGATAAATTGAGTAGGAAGTAATCTGTATTTGATATGTTTATATGGGAATATGTATATGTCTATATGTGTACATATACATATATAAAGTATAGACCTATACATACATATCTATACACATATCTATTTACACATATGCTTATTTCACTCAATTCTGTGTTTTACTATGGAATATTGCTTGAAAAGCCTGAGTAATTAATATGAATGCAGATTATTCTAATAAAAATTGTATATACTTGAGAGATAGGCACATGTAGGTTGGAACACTATATGTTCTCTTGGTCATACTTATATTGGGTAAGAAAAAATTTCAAGTGGTCAAGACAGTAAAAAAACAAATATGAGGTAATGCTGCCACCTGGTGGCTACTTGAACTTTGTCATCATTTAAGAAGTAAAGAGGAGGATTGTCATAGGATAATTTAGCCATTTTCCACCAGCTGTATTTTCGAAACAAAACAGTAGTAGTTTGGGCTGGTAAGCATGGAAGTGCCTGAAAACAATCCTTGCCATGCCACAGGAAATCCCTAAATTGTCTATAGGACTAAAGTAGTGCGGAATGATTGCGATCTGCTTTGTAGACAAAATCATAATTATTCAGATCAGTACAAGCATTTATTGACTGACTACTCTGTGTAGGTACTGTATTAGGTAATAGAAATATTTTCCTCTCAACAATCCTGTGAAGGTAGATAATGCAATCTTTTTTTTTATGTGAAGATCTGTGATATCAACTTCTGTCTCTTTGTTTCTGTCTATTTGTGTCCTGCACGTTTCCAACAGAAATATAACTTGGAACCATAGAGAATTGCCTGGGACTTTGAGAGAATAAATACTTTGTCCATGTTTACCCAGGTATTATATGCACTGAAACCTGGAATATGCCGAAGCTAATTAACAACTGCTTATGAGAGTTAATTATAAGCTTTTGTGTTAGCATTTACACCTGTAGCATTACACCTAATGCTATAGATTAGGACAATTTATTGTTTTGTTGGTATTCTAGACTTATGAAAATAATCATGTGTTTTTGGAGAATTAAACATTTACCAGTACATCCCTGACTAGAACTGAACTTGACTCAGGAACTAATCAACTAACCACTATGACAGAAGTATCAGCCTCTCAAAACTTTGCTATACAGGAATAAGGTTAATTGAAATTTACAGTCTAGACTTGGAAACTATTAATATGTACATTATTGTTTGCACAAAAATATATATATTCCCTGAACAACTGTCATTTGAACATCTGAAATAGGATATTTGTAAACTGGAAAGAGCCTATATAAGTAAACCATTAATATAATGCTATTATTATGATAGTGCCTTTAAGAATTAAAACAAAGAGCTATAATTTTCTAAATCATGAAGTATGCTTTCTGCATATTTCTAAAACCCTTCCTGGGCATCTAATGTGTCTGAAGAACAAGATCATGGATGGCCACTCTTTCTATAAGTAAGTAGAATGGATCTAAAAGTCAGCTGCTCTACTTATATACGCATATAAGCTATATATAATTACTACTTTTTTGGTGTCCATTTGGCTTTTTGTCACTTTGGTTTGCTATCTCCCAGATATAATAAAACCATCTCATTTGATCTTTATAAGGTAGTAACTACAGGTATTATTAACTCCATTTTAACGGTTTGGTAATATTGCCTTGGATATGTGAAAGGACTCCATGATCACAAACTAGTAAGCTTCAGAACTAGGATTCCACCTGTCTTTTGAACCAGTGCTCTTTCTCCTCTACACATCATACACAATGACAGGATGAAAGGATATGATGTTCAGAGGCTTGGTTTCATGTGGTTTTTGAGGGAAACTGGGAGAGCTCAAGCAGGTTCCTGACTTGACTGTCATCTTGACTCCACCTTAGGAACTCCCTTCTTTCTTTCTTTCTCCCTCATTCTTTCCTTTCTCCCTCCTTTCTTTTTATCTTTTTCCTTTCTCCCTCCCTTCCTCCTTCCTTCCCTTCTTTCCTTCCTTCATTCCTTTCATCTTTTCTTCCCTCTCCTCCCGTTTTCCTCCTCTCCCTCCGTTCCCTCCCCCTCATTTTTACTGCTTTTTTCTTACTACCTCAATTTCTTTCGATATCTACGGGAGCTAGTCTACAGTAATCCATTAAAACCTTTGGTCCTTCCAGTTTCTTCAAGATTAGCAAAATCTTTCTCAAGTGTATGAAAGTCAACATGGGATTCTAGAAAAATCTCTCGTTTGGGGATCAGAAAGTCTTACTAGTTGAATGACTTAGGCTTTCACCACTCTGAGTCTCTTTCCTCACTCACAAAAGACCTCCTATATCAGGATTTTTGTGAGAATCGATAATAATATGAAAGTACTTTGTCAATTGTAAAGTATAAATAATGATCATTCTAGCAGTAGTCACCTTCCTAAATCATTATACACTAACATTTTTTTTTCTTCTTTGGCTCTGCCTACCACACTGATGCATGTCTCTATCTTCTCACACCCATATTATTGCAGTATTCTGCTGGTTGTTTTCCTTTCCTCAAGTGTCTACCCATTTCAATCCATTCTCTTATACCAAGCTGTCATACTGATCATCTTAAAGTAAAAGTCTATTCATTTCACCTTCTTATTCAATCAGATCCAAGGGGTTCCCCATTTCTTCCAAAATGAAATATCAAAAAATCTACTGATTGGTTTTTAAAAGGCATAACCCTTTCCAATCTTCTTAGCTCTTACTGTATTTTCCCAACTAACTACGTCTTCCACAGTCCAGTGACACTAGCCCCCTTGCTGTTCTCCTAACATGATAATACTCTATCTCCGGGCTCAGAATATTTTTATTCTTTATTCCTCATGCCTGGAATTCTTTTCCTCTCTAGCTCCATCTCCTGGTTTCTTTTATCTCTCAGCTAAACTGTCACCTTCTGCAAGAAGCCTTTCCCTTTCCTCTTTAATCTTGGTACTTTCACTCTGGGATTATCCCTAATTTACTTTGCATATATCTTGTTTATGTGAGGAGTGAGGGGTCTTATTAGTAGGGAGGCTTGCATGTATGAAGCCTGCCATTGTGTGGTTCAAAAGCAGGTAGAATAGACATTTCTACTCTCTTCTTCCCCTATCCTTCTCCAATGGGAACTTTGATTTCTGCTAGGAAGGGAAGCAGCAAGTTGGGGCCAGAAGCCAGTCTACTCTTCAGACAGAGGGGAGTATCAGGATAGAAGTATATCTATCTGCTCACTTAAATAGTCTAGAAGGTATGATAGGATTCAATCTAACGTTTGATCATTTTGTCATTATTGGGGGTAAGGGAAACCGCAAGCTCTATGTTCAAGGCTCAATCCATTGCCACCTAATATCAGTTTCACAATGAATACATGTAGTGAACAGCAAAGAAACCTGTTTATACAGATAGTAAACAAATCAAAAAAAGAGGAGGTATATGTAGGAGAATAAATACTAGACTAGTTTTTTCCTTTAGCAAACTGGTGAGAATGGCTTCTTCCATCTCTCTTCTCAAAGTTGAAAGCCAAAAGCATCTAAAGTGATTTGATGCTTGAAGAATCCTGAAAAGTACTGAAGGTTTTTTCCTTTCCCCTCACACAGTGCAGGTCATTTATCTCCACCAATGAGGAGAGAAACTCTTACCTACAAATGAGCTTTGGGACAAAGGTTGCATTTGTATATAGTTGTTTGCATGCTATCTCACCCATTAAATTGTGAGTTTCTTCAGAGCAGCGATTATTTTTTGCCTTTCTTGGTATCCCACATACCTAGCACAATTTCTGAAACATAGCAGGCACCTAATAAATGCTAGTTGACTTCATATTTCTACTTCTCCAGGCCAGAAAATGTTAGGATCTCAGAGAAGGAAGAAACCACAGAGGCTTTCTAGTCCAATTCCTGTTGTTGTTTTTTATTGTGGTTGTTTGTCCTTCATTCTCAAAGAGGACCAGGACATCAGGAAGATTATGCCATAACTTGCAAGTGAATTGGATTTAGGTGAGGAAGGGCTGTCCAAAGTCAGCAACATCACTCTCTCCCTTCCAAAGCCTCTGGGCCCAATGGCAAGTATAGATCAGGATGACTGGAGATGGCTCCAGATGCAGTGGAAGACCTTGGTCTTTTTAAGATAAAGTCTTAACAAGTCTTAGTTTGACTGAGACAACCACACAATCAATGATTAAGGTTAGGTAAGAAATGGCAAAGGGAGGCAAAGGGTGGCAAAGGGAGCAAAAGGGTAGGAGGACTAAGTTGGAAGCCAGCCTGTCTGCATATTGACTCCCTCTTTCCCTTTCTCCCCCCCTCACCTCAAGAACAAAGGGTCAAACCAAACACCCATTTCTTGGATAAAAATCCAATTCCTATTTTAACAGGAATCTCAGCCACATCTTGTCAGGCAAGCAGTAATTCTGCATTTGCTTAACAGCCCTAATTTTTAGGATGGTTTTCCTTATTTCTGAAACTTCTATCCATTAATTCCTAGTTCTGTTTTTGGGACCACACAGATCACTTCTATTCCCACTTCTACCTGACAGACTTCTATATAGTTGAAAACATTTATCATATATTCATACATTTCCTTAAACTTAAGACTATTTACTACCTTGGTCACTTTCCTTTGGATGTACAGTTTAACAATGTCCTTTCTAAAATATAATACCTCAAACTGAGTACAATATATCAGGAATTCCCTAAGGTCAGACACAATGCCTCCCAAAACAGATGATTGCATTAGCTTTTCTTGGCTATCATCTCATACTGTTGACTCATATTAAGCTTGCAGTAGACCAAGGCTCTCAGATCTTTTTCAGAAAAGCTGCTGCTATTCAAGAGCTGTCTCTTTTGCACTTGTGAAGCTGACTCCTTGAATACAAATATGAGTATAATTTCAAGTATTACACTGCTAACAAATTTTATTTTAGCTCATGTAGTACAATGTTCTAGTCTGTTCAGATAATCTCTGAATGCTGATGGCTGTCCTTCAATTATTAGCTATTACCATCTTGCAGGATCTGCAAATTTGACATTTTGATGATTTTATTCAATACATTGACAAAAATAGTAAACACAATGTTAAGCCAAAAACCCTGGAAGTATTCCCTCCTTTTAAGATGGCAATGAATCATGATTAATGACTATGCTTTCCATTTGTCCTTTTAACAAGTTCTGAATCAATTTAATTGTATTACTGGCTAGGTTCTCTCTCACCCACCAAATATTTCTAATTTTCTGCTTCTTTCCTTTCCTTCCTCATCTGAATAGTTACTGACAAAAGCTTTGGATGTGGAATGAAAAAGCAAAATCTTCAGAAGTCTACTCTTTGTACCTCAGCTTTTCTCTCTATTGTAGTTGTTCTTCATTCTTGAAGAGGACCAGGAAGGCAATGTCATGGCTTGCAAGTGAATTAGATTTAAGTGAGACAGGCTGGCTGTTCGAAGTCACCAGCCTCATTCTCCTCCAGAGCCATTCTTTTCTTTCCTTTCTCAGTTCAATAGTGACAAGGTCAAAGAATTCTTTAAAAAATACTTTCATATAAATGGTCAAAAGATGTGAGCAGACAATTTTCAAATGAAGAAACTGAAACTATTTCTAGTCATATGAAAAGATGCTCCAAATCACCTTTGATCAGAGAAATGCAATTAAGACAACTCTGAGATACCACTACACACCTGTCAGATTGGCTAAAATGACAGGAAAAGATAATGACAAATATTGAAGGACATGTGGTAAAACTGGGACACTGATACATTGTTGGTGGAACTGTGAATGGATCCAACCATTCTGGAGAGCAATCTGGAACTATGCTCAAAAAGTTATCAAACTGTGCATACCCTTTGACCCAGCAGTGTTTCTATTGGGCTTATATCCCAAAGAGATCTTAAAGGAGGGAAAGAAACCCATATGGGCAAAAATGTTTGTAGCAGCCCTTTTTGTAGTGGCAAGAAACTGGAAACTGAAAGGATGCCCATCAATTGGAGAATGGCTGAATAAATTATGGTATATGAATGTTATGGAATATTATTGTTCTATAAGAAACGACCAGCAGGACGATTTCAGAGAGGCCTGGGGAGAGTTACAGGAACTGATGCTGAGTGAAATGAGCAGAACCAGGACATCATTATACACAGCAACAACAATAATACATGATGATCAATTCTGATGGACATGGTTCTCTTCAATAATGAGGTGATTCAAACCAGTTCCTATTGTTCATCGATGAAGAGAGCCATCTACATCCAGAAAGAGGCCTGTGGGATCTGAGTATGGACCACAACACAGCATTTTAATGTTTTCTGTGAATGTTTGCTTGCATTTTGTTTTCCTTCTTAAGTTGTTTTTTTTCCTCTTTCTAGATCTGATGTTTCTTGTGTAGTAAGATAACTGCATAGATATGTATACATATATTGGATTTTTCATATAATTTAACATATTTAACATGTATTAGACTACCTATTATCTAGAGGTGGGGGTGGGGGGAAGGAGGGAAAAAATTTGGAACAAAAAAATTTTTTGCAAAGGTCAATGTAGAAAAATTACTCATATGTTCTGTAAATAAAAAGCTTTAAGAAAAGAAAAAAATAAAAATACTTTCACAACTGTACTTCTGTATAATTGGTTTCCTTTGTAATCCTAGGTATTTTATTTTATGCATTAAAAAAGCAATCTGAAAGAGATCTATAGGCGTCCTTAGAAGGTAATAGCAAAGGGGTCCATGACAGAAAAGGCCAAGGATCCTTGTAGCTAGATGATCTCTAAGTACTTTTCCAATTTTAAATTCTATGCTTTGGCTTTTGCGGGGGGGGGGGTGAAAGAGGGAAGATGAGACCCAAAGATCACAGATATTTTCCTCTGAGAAAATCTGGTCTGTCTGAAGAAGATGATTAGTACTTGATAAACTGAGGGGGGGGGCGCTATATGGAACATTCTTCTTTGTTTTCCCAAGCAGGAGGGAACTGTTTTCCATGCCACTATAAACATACAACTCACTTGTGAATTTTCTCTAGCATCATCTTTGGCAGGTCCAAGGTCATTTTAGAAACTCAAGAGATTAAAACAAATGCTTTTAATGATTTATGTCATATCCTGGGATTTACAAAAAATCTTTTCCTAAATATTTTTCCTTTCAGCTTTGTACAAAAATTGGTGTATCAGATAGAGCACTAACCCTGAAGTCAGGAGGACCTGAATTCAAATCTGGTCTCAGACACCTAACACTTAGCTGTGTGACCCTGGGCAAATAAATTGCCTAAGCAAAAAACCAAAACCAAAACACACACACACACTAATGCTCAGCACTTAGCAACTTTTTGGTATATGTTCAATGTAGTTATGCTCTGAAAATTGTATGGCCTAACTTCCCTTCTTCCCTTCACCCCTTTGTACTGGTAAAACAGATTTAGGATTCTTCCTAAGACACAATTCTGAACATAGCATCCTCTTGTTTAAAAAACCTTAGTGGCTCTCTATTGCCTCTATGCTCAAATTTTAAACTTCTGAAACCGCAATCTTACAGCTTTCTTCAACTTTTCCAAACCCATTTTTTCCAGCCTTATTTTATGTATCCCCATGCCTAAAAGATGAGTGTTAAAGATAAACATCATCATCCAGCCAAGTGATCTTGTAGGTAGAAAGATTAAATTAGAAATTGATTGTGGACTTCGGTTTCATTAATTAGAAAGCCTAGAGGGATATGCAAGAACAATACCAGGCAAAATAGAGGATCTCACATGAATGTTCTACTACTTAGAAATTTGAAAGAGGAAACTTATTGTACAAAGTGAACCTTTGAGACATAGGAAACTTGTTGTTTCTTGCCCTGTAGTGGTATTTTTGCTTTTGGAACTTTGAATGGTTCTCATTAACTATCTAACCAGATGACTATTATTCGATTAGAAAGGGGGTAAAAATGGGAATATTTTTTTGTTTTCTAGCCCCATGTTCTAAGGTGCTAGAAACTGATTTATTTATATAATTATAGGACCTTAGTATTAGCAGGGACTTTGGGGATTGTATTAACTGACTCCAACTTAAATATGAATATTAAGAATATTATCTGTGCAGGACCTGAGGAACAGGAACCATGCAGACTTTTCTAGACAGATTCTGGGGAAGGATAACTTTCTTCCTCCTGAGGCTGCCAGTCCTTAACCCTTTTGGATGCTCCACTAAAGTTTTTCCTTACCTCCTGCTAAAATTTGCTTCTCTGAAACATCACTGATCTTAGTTCTGCTTTCTGGTACTAAACAGAACAAGTTTAATCCCTCTTCAAATATTTTCAGACAACTCTCTTGAGCTGCCTTGGGAGATAATGGGTTTTCCTCACTGGAAGTTTTAGTGAAGGCTGAATGGTCGCTTGCTGGGAATGATTGTTTGTACAAGTATAGGTAGGTCTAAAGATGGCCTTCAAATTCTCTTGTGATAACATTTTCCAGAATCCCTGCAAACACTTCAACAAAAAACACTTCAAAAAAAATGATGCCTCTCATTTTGAATTCATGTAGCAACATTCTTGCACAAACCCAATGAGGAATAACCTAATACAGTCCCTCTCTAAGCTCACTTCCTTGCCTTTGCACAGGCTTTTCTACATGTCTAGAATATAATTCCTCATCTCTTTACAGGACTAAAAATTGAACAGATTTTCTATTTGATTTTGGAGGTAATAAGGATTCACTGGAGTTTATCAGATGGGGGCATAGTCAGATCTAAAATTAAGGAAGATCAATTTAATATCTGTGTGGAGGATGGATTGGAGTAGGGAAAGACTTGAGATAGTGAGATCTAGCTAAGAGGCTATTGCAATAGTCCATAGCATAAGCTGATGAAGGCCTGCACAGGATGGTGGCAGAGTCACAAGATAAAGGGGGATGTATACAAGATATTGCAAAGGTAGGATAGACAAGACTTGAAAACATATTGGATATGGGAAGGGGGAAGTGAGATACAGTAGGGGATCAAGGATGATATTTAGACTGGGTGGTGTCCTCAACATCCATAAGAAGCTAAGAGTAGAGCAGAATTTGGTGGAAAAGATGAGTTCAATTTTGGAAATGTTAAGTTTAAAGTGTCTATAGAAAATCTAGTTCAAAATATCCAGTAGGAAATTGGAAATGTCACATTAGAGTAGAGGAGAGAGATTAGGGCTGGACAAACACATTGGAGAATCATTTGTATGAGATGGTTATTAAATCCATGGAAGTTGATAAGATCACCAAGTAAAATAGTATAGGTTTATATACTGGGGCACTGCTTTCACTTCCAAACCCAATCTCGTTGCCATATGCTCTAAAAGCAAACATAGATTTTTGACATGAAGAGAAATCAAAATTTCTATACAGAGCTAGGGCTTAACACAATTATTTAGTAACTTTTCAAACTTATTTCTGTCCCATTTTTAGCCCCTAGGAAAAGTCCCTTCCTTTTTTTAACCCCCAAAGGGTCTTCTGCTATTTTCTTCTCCCCCCATCAAGCTACTCTTAGGAAAAGATCTGATTTCTGTAAGTTGTCTCTTGTGGTTCTCTCAGCCTCTCTCTAAATTTTGGCTTCACATTGCTGCCTCACAGTTATGCATTTCAATGGTGCATGGCTCTCCATCTTTAAATTCTTTGCTCCTCTGTTCTTCCATAGTTTCCACTCACTCTAATTCCCAACCATGGATCATCTGGCTTTTCTGCATCTGCACCTTCTGAGCTACTGAAAACTGGAGAAAGTGTTGTTAGAGCCCACTATAAATTACACACTCTCTCATTTCTCATTTTTCAGATGAAAAGTCTAAAGCCCCAAAGGGGAAATGATTCCCCTATGGTCACACTGGAAACTATCACTGGCATTCCACTGTTTTAATTCCCTTAAGGATATTTTCATTCTAAGCCTTCTCCTACATGATTTATCCTAGGCTCTTTCTCCTTAGAGGCAGCTAAGTAAAGCAGTGGGACAGCTAGGTGGCAGAGTGGATAGAGCCCTGGAATTGGAATCAAGAAGATTTATTTTTATGAGTTTAAATCCAGTCTCAGACATTTATAAGCTGGGTGACCCTAGGCAAATCACTTAACCCTCTTTGCCTCAGGTACTTACAGATAAGCTGTAAAATGAGCTGGAGAAGAAGATGGCCAATCACTCCAATATCTTTGCCAATACAACTCGAAATGGGGTCATAAAGAATTGGACACAACTGAAAAGACTGAACAACAAAAACAAAGTAATACAGTAGATAGAATGCTAGAGGAATGGTGTTAAGAAAACTTGAGTCCAAATCATGATTTGGACATGAACTGTCACTTGGCTAGTCACCTAATTTCAGCCTGTCTCAGTTTCCTCACCAGTAAAATAAGTTTAATAAAAATACCTACCTGAGCTGTGAAGATAGAATGGGATATTTGTCAAGTTCTTAAGGTGTATTTATTATAAATGCTAGTAAATATATTAATTATTTCTCCTATATTTTGAAGGAGACTATAACCACACAGGAGTATTAGGTGGTGTCACTTCATTTAATGATTTTGATGGAACCCATCAGAAAACATTTGGCTCATCTTCATGAGAAAATAATTGTAAAGGGGGCAGCTAGGTGGTATAGTGGATGGAGCACCAGCCCTGAAGTCAGGAGGTCCTGAGTTCAAATCTGGTCTCAGACACTTAGCACTCCCTAGCTGTGTGACCTTGGGCAAGTCATTTAACACCAACTGCCTCAGCAAAAATTAAAAAAAAAGAAAAAGAAAATAATTGTACAGCACTTAAATAGTACCTAGCACATAGTATATGCTAAATACATGCTATTTCCTTCTTCTCTTCCTTTATCTGGTGCTTCTTACTCCTTTCCCTCCCTCCCTCCTTTCATTTGTTCATTTGTTCCTTTCTTCCTTCCTCCTTCCCTCTCTCCCTTCCTTCCTTCCTTCCTCACTCCCTCCTTTCTTTTTCCCTTCCTCTTTCTCTTCCTCTTTTCCTTCCTCCTTCCCTCTCTCCCTTCCTTCCTTCCTTCCTCACTCCCTCCTTTCTTTTTCCCTTCCTCTTTCTCTTCCTCTTTCCCTTCCTCCCTCCCTCCTTTTCTCCTTTCCTTCCTTCCTTCCTTCCTTTTTTCTCACTCCCTCTTTCCCTTCCTCCCTCCCTCCCTCTTCCCTTCCTTTCTTCTTTCCTTCCCTCCCCTTCCTTTGTTCTTTCCTTCATTCCTTCATTTCTTCATTTGTTCCTTCCTTTTTTCCTTTCTTCCCTTCCCCTACTCACTACAGTGAGCTGCAAAGTGGATAGTGCCTTGTATTGCTCTACCATTTACAGGATTGCAGTATCTCACATTGCTATTCATAACTTTTTAGTATTAATTCAGTTTGGGGAATGGGGAGAGAGCTCATAGATTACCTTCCTAGTTCTCCCATCATTGGCTTGATTAAACAACTAGTCAACAATGTTAAACTCAATGATTAAAAGCATCCCTTGCTGGCCTGACTTTTGACAGAGGGAGGGGAAGTATATGTTACAAGAAATTTCAGATTGTTTTGCTACATGTCCTTGTTATTGCACAAATGAAAGATGCTTTAAAGTAGTGAGTGTTTCCCTATTCATAGGATCATAGATTTATGACTGAAAGAAAATGTGAAAGTCACTTCGTATATCTCCTTCATCTTATAGATAAGGATACAGAAGGTCAAAGAGGTCAAGAGACATGCTCAATATTATACAGAGAATATGAAGGAATGAAAGGATTTGAATCTAGGTCCTCTAACTCCAAATTCATCATTCTATAAGTTTTAACATGTTATTTCTCTAATAAAACTTGGATTTTATATTTAACAGTGTTTAAGGTTATAAGACTTTAAAAATATTTTATGCATATTCTCTCTTTGGATCCTACAATGCTGTGAAGCAAATAGAAAAACGTAACAGAAACATCTCTGATTTTGTACAAAGTTGTCGTTCTCAGTTGCTTCCAGTCATTACTAATTAAGTGCTGAGAGGCTTGGTGTTTGAGATGATAGGGCAGTTTGTTTCTTAGTTGCTAAATAGGAAGAGATGATGGCCCAGTAATTATTTAAAATAGGGTAGCACCATTCACAGTATTCTCTTTACTTTTTACTTTGGACCATATGTAAACTTTGTGATGAGAGGGACAGCTGATCCTATCCCCCACTCTGCTCTCCAAGCAGCACATATCCTATTTCAGTGAGTTTAACCTAGGCTTTAGGCTGCCTTTTTTTGTCTATTTTTTTCCTGATCTTAGACACTTACTAGCTGTATGAGTGAGCAAATCATTTGACCCTGTATTCCTCAGTTTCCTCATCTGTAAAATGAATTGAAAAGAAAATGACAAACCAATCTAGTATTTTTACTAAGAAAACACCAAATTGGGTCACAAGGAATTGGGTATGACTGAAACAACTGAACAAGTTGCTTGGTTTAGCCAGAATGCTTCAAATGTTCAGTAATATCAGAGAAGGCTGGAGAGTAGGGGGCAGAAGGATTTGAATACTAAGCTAAGGAGTTTGACCTTTGTTTGGTTGATGAGAGGTAACTATTGGAAGGTGTGGAAGAAAAGAGAGACAACTGAGATATGATGAACTGGAGTTTAATTTGACATGGCAATTTTAAACCTGATAGACTTAAGTATGAGGACCTCCCAGTGGGATCTCCTATTCCTTCCCAGGGTTAGGGCAGGTGGATTGATGGCAGTGGTGAAAGATTCAGGATTTTTGAGGAAACTGAAGACTTTGTGTGATTATTAGGATAGTTTAGGATTAGCTGTTTTTCAGAATGGAGGAACTGGAGTAATAAGCTGTTAGAAAAACCTTAAGATCAAGGACAAGAGAAAGGGAGTGGGATGAAAAGATTTTGATAGATATGGGATGCTCATTTCTAGAAAACTGAATAAGAGGCTGTGTTCCTGACCTAAGGAAAGGCTGGTGAGTGTTTCTCTATGGGCAGACACCAGAAGACACTAGTAAATTAGATAAATGGTTTTGATCAAGGATGTAAAAGGGAAAGATTCTACTTCTCCCAAGGACCTAAAACATTGAAAAATATTAATTATATGAATGGAAGTCAGGAGGGCTTTCATGAAAGGATCAAGTTAGAGCTGCCAGAGAGGCTTCTACTTTGGAAAGAGAAAGACAGCAAAGCAACAGCTGAAAGAGACTATTAAACAGTTTAAAATGATCCAAAGGTAATTGAGTAAAATGAGATCACAAAATATAAGAGTTGAAAGGGATCCAAGAGGTCATTTAGTCAATCTGCCGCCTGAACAGAAATTCCTTCTCAAGTGGATGGCCAGTTTCTACAACAAAGTTTTTTTTTAGGAAGGGAGTATCCATGATCTCTCTTGAAGTAGTGTGTTCCCAGTTGGAATAGCTCTCTTGAAAGCTATTTATTTCCATTTCTAAATGAAAATCTAGCTGTCTGCAATTTTTACTTATTACTTTTAGTATCAATTCTCAGACCTTCTCTTCTTTATTCCTTTCCTGACTTTCTATTCTTCACTACCATGCTCTGGCAGGGATATCTCTTTCACTTGCTTTTCTCTCATTCTATACTCGACATCTTCCAGCTCCCTTTTAAAGTGCTGTTTTCCTTTTTAGAATGTAAGCTCCATGAGGGCAGGGAATGTCTTTTTTTTTGCTTGTTCCAAGTGCTTAGCATTGTCTGTGGTCCATAAAAAGTGTTTAATAAATAAATGCCCTTTCCGGCTATCTTATTTACTTTCATTACTTACAAAATCCAAACAAACCTTGTTTGTCACAAATATATACACTTCAACTAGAAAAATTAATTCCCTGACCATGTGTGACAGCATGTCTCCTTCTACACATGTAGTCCACGATTTCTCTTCCAAAATGAGATGTCTTATGTCTTTTCCAAAATAAATACTGTCAATTCTTTCTCTTATTCTAGAAAGCTTAGCTACTCACTGCATTCTAGTCTTATTCACTTGGTTCTAGATGTATTCCAGTTTGTCAAGGAAGGAAGGAAGGATGTCCTTCCTAAAATACAGCATTCCAAATACAATACTACAGATGCAATCTGGCCAAAGCAGAACATAAACTTATTTCCTTCCTCCTTCTGGACACTATGCAGCCTAAGATTTCATTACCTTTTTTTTTCTTTTTTTTTCTTTTTTAAACAATCATGTCATTGTGTTCATTCTTACAGAGTTTACCTCTTTTTCACATAAAATAATGTCTAGGCAAAATTCCTTCATGTAGTACTTGTGCAATTGATTATTTTAACTAATGTATTTTCATCTCTTCACTTTATTTTTATTGAATTCAACCCATGGCCTGTTACCATCTTTTTGGATCCCAAATCTGCTGTCCAACTATATGTAATGTGTACTGATAAGATGTCCTTATATTGTAGGACACATGAAAACTTGTGATGAAAACTGTAATGGAGAGGATACAGGAGGTATATCTTTGGAAAAGAGAAAAGGGACAGGGCCCATAAACATTAGAGACTTCTCTTTGGAGGAAAAAAATCATTCTTTTTTGCTACCTGGGTGGCAGCAATGGAAAGTTAACCAAGTTAAGCACTGAGGAGAACATGTGCGTAGGAATCGTCCTGTTGAGCACTGCCAAAAAAAAAAAAAAAATGGTATTTCATGTTATCCTGTTGAGGATATGGGGGTCACAATGTAGGTTTTAAAGCAATAAAATCATCCTGTATCTGGGACCATGGTAGGATGCATATCTGAAGGAATATAATCAAATGGAACCTCCTTTTAGCTCAGGTGCTAAAAGGTCCTTTCCCTTCAAACAGAGTTTTGAGAGGCTGAGTAAATTTGGGAAGGCTTTCAGACACAGTGAATTTGGGATGTAGCCCCTTTTCTGTTTAGACAAGACAACCACTCTGGTACAGGCCCTCATCATTTTGCATCTGCACTGGTTGGCCTTTCCCTTGCTCAAATCTCTCTATACTTTAATTCATTCTGTACTAAGCAGCCATTATGATTTATCTAAAATGTAGGTAGGGTCATATCATTCCCCTCTATCCACCATTCAATAAATTCTGGTTGTTCCCTATTACCTCAAAATCAAATATAAAATCCTTTTCTTGGTTTTTAAAAGCCTTTCATAACCTAGTCTTGTCTACCTTTCCAATCTTCTTATACCTTATTCATGTACTTTGAGATCCAGTGACTCCAATAGTCTCCTTTCTGTTCCTCGTAGAACATTTTTATTGGCTGCCTCCCATGTCTGGAATTCTCTTATTTTCTCATTTCTATATGCCTCCTAGATTCCCTAGCTTCCTTCAAGTCTCAGATAAGGTCCTTTTTTCTACAGGAAGCCTTTTTTAATCTTTCTTAATCTGAATGCCTTCCCTTTGTGTTTTTCCTGAATTACTGTTTGCATGTAATTTCCTCCTTTTGACCATGAGCTACTATAAGAGCAGGGACTGGCTTTATATTTTTTTTCTTTCTTTATATTCCCAGTGCTTAGCATATAAGAGACATTTAATAAATAGTAGTTGACTGACTAACTGACCTAGGCCATATCATCTTCTGGAGAAGCAAGTGACAATTGTCTCCTGCCTGAGTACCACAGTAACCACCAGATCTCTGACAAGCCAAGTAGAATTACAGACTACCTTTGATAGAGATCATCTTGTCCAATCATCTTAGGTAATGATGAGGATGAAATGGAGGCCTGGAATTTGTGGCAACAACACTTATCAGAATTCCTCTAATTTCTTCCAGATATTTCAACCTATTTATGAAGTAGCCACTGTATGGAAGTTAGACCCATTGGCTTACTTCAAGAAGGTATGAGAAATGGCTATCTTTGAGTGAAACTACCCATGGCAAAATGGCCCCAATATGTGAAATATTCCCTTTGCCCTTAGTTATGACAATTCAAAAACTGGCAGATAGAAGGAAGGGTCTCTTAGCATTTACTGCTCATAAGCAATTTTACCTGATCACATGGATGACATTTCAAGAATGAGAAAGTGTGGCCTTTGAAGTATATGCTTACTGACTTCCTCATAGAACCATAGGATACTGAACTGGAAAGCAGCTTAGAAATCAACTACTTCAGTCTCTTCATATTACAAAAAAGAAAGCTGAGTTTCAGAAGAGTTAAATGACTTGGTCAAGGTTCCACAAGCAGTAATGCACAGAGAAATGACTGTAACATAGGTCCTCCCACTAATGACAATCTAGTAGATTTATTATACTATGCTGGTGAAGATATTGATTGCCTATCTTTTTAGGGGAGGGTTCTATCTATAAGTGATGATATTTATGGTAACTATTTGGATGTTTTTAGATCTCTCTATAAAGAGAATTTTCCTAATTTAAAGGGAACATATATGGGTTCATGTCTCTGGGGGACCAATCTTCACATTTTTACAGATGAGGAAAATGAAGGACAGAGAAGTTAGATCTACACATCATTCAGTAAATGTCTAAGGCTGGATTTAAATCCAGGTCCTCCTGACTCCAAGTTCAGTGCCCCATCCACTATATCATGCTGCCTTTGTTGCATTAATCTGTTTTTAAATGACCTTTTCCCTCCCCTCTCAAGCCTAATGACAAATCTCCATTGTCATTGTTTCTATTGTTTTGTTCATCATCTTTATCTTTATTTTTGTTCTTGCTGGTATAAGTACATTGAGGGTACAAGTCAACATTCTTTCAGTTAATAGGGGGATGAACAACTTAAGTTTCTCCATTTCCTCTAAACTCTAAAGTTAGATAAGGAGAACAGGTGAGTAGTCATTAGATACTCCTACAAGTCTGTGCTAATCTAGGCTAAGTAAGCCCCTCCTGTTTATGCCTCTGTTTTGACAGTAAGAATTCTAAACATTTTTGTCATTGTGATGTACTACTAACATTGTTTTGGCAATGCATGGTATATTGCAAGACTAAATGGAGTTTGAGGTTTCTTTCAATTTTGAGATTTGTTGTTTCTGGAAAGAGCACTGGATTGGGAATCAAAGTATTGGATTTCAATCATATCTCTGATACTATTCCACTCCCTCTCTATGGCCTTCAGTGTCCTCATCTGTGAAAATAAGAGGGTTGGACTACCTCCCTTCTACTCTAAGTCTTAGGATCTTCTGAATATCTTCCTCTATTTCAAAATACTCTTTAGAATAAAACAAATCCAAATTATTTGGGCTGAGAAAACTTTTTGAAAATTTCCTGATTCCCCTCACACTGCTTTAAGATACATTAAGAAGTTATAAAATCAAGTACTGGGCCTCAGCTTTACACTAAGGGCAAGTCTTGTAATTACTGTAACAGTTATTACAGAAGTTTATTATGTGTGTTTTAATGAACATACCTATCTGCACTGAAGATAATACTTTGAAAAACTTGTATTTTGTTGCATCTAATGACACTTGACCTTATAAACTCACAATGTGTGTGTTTATTTTCAAAAGTCTTATTTCCATTTCTCCTCTAGTCCCTAAAACTTGACACAATTTCCTTTACTGCCTCTCAGGTTTTTTTATTTTTTTCTAATGAAGATGCTATATGGAGCTGATGAAAAACTCCAGTTCACACAAGAACCAGGAGACTGGATACAAGACCATTCCCAACTAATGAATTAGGGTCTCATCATAGACAACAACCAACGGGAGAATTACTCACCTGCGGTGTGTAAGGAAACTACCACTGACGTGTCCTGAGCCATCACATCCTGGAGTGGGACATGACATACCTTCCGTCTTCACTGACTTCCAAGAGAACTGGGAGCCATTTAAGTACCCATCCTTTTGCCTTTTGGCTGCTAGAGGGCACCCTGACGCACTGCGGTGGGATGCATACTTTCCAGTTATATGACCCTGACCATCACAACCAGGAACTGGACATCTGGATAGCAGATAGATGAGATAAACTTTACTGTCTTGCCATCATATACCTGGTAGCCTCTACAACAAAGTCAAAACAACCTGACATGAAAAAAAAAAAGAACAATCATGCGCTACGGACTCAAAAAAAAAAAAAAAGAAAAAAGAAAGAAAGAAAGAAACAAGAAAAAAAAATAATAAATTGAAATCAACAAAGACGCCACCTAGTGGAATTATTAACTATATCATCTCATGGCTGGAGAGTTCTTGGAAAATCCCCATACTTAGCAAGTAGGTGATGGGCTCCAGCTTAGATGAAGGCTTGAAATTCCTTTTGGAAAGACAGTTTTATTTTTTTTTCAAAAGCCCTACTTTGGGATGGATTACTAGTGTGTAGAAGGGGATAATGTAAAATTCACAGGGGATCTTGTTTAGTCTTATTATTTTCAGTGTGAAGACAGAATGGGATTAAGTTTTTAAATGAGAACTGTGTTTTTTGCTTTAACATTTTGGATATCCAGGAGGTAGGAGCTGAACACTCAACTGGCTCCTTTATGTTCCCTACAGGATACTAGTGTATGTTAGCCAGAATATATCCTTCTAGTTAAATAAGACACCCTGCAGCATCTCTATCACAGCTGATGTCCAACCATGGGCTGATGCACCACAATAGCCTGAGGCTTGTCTGATGTCCAATTCTCAGTATAAATCTAGACTCTAGAAAATATTCACCCAATGTCAATGAACTTTCTCATAATCTAATGATCATGTCTTTCCTAATTCAGTAAATTAAACTGTTTATACTTTAAGAGAGGTAGAAAACCATGCAATCTATTAATAAAAATTAAATTGCATGTAGCAAAAAGAAAAAATAGCTGACATTTATATGGGGTGTATTTTGATTTACAGGGCATACTGATATAGCTTCTAATTTGATCTTCACAGTACCTCTGAGAGCTGGATACATTAGCAAATAACACTACTTAGATGGTGCAGTGGATAGAGTGTTGGACCTAGGATGAAGAAGAACTGAGTTCAAATCTGGCCTTAGATACTTACTAGCTATGTGATACTGGGCAAATCACTTCTGTTTGCCTCAGTTTTTTCATCTGTAAATGAGGATAATAATAGCACCTACTTCCTAGGATTTTGTCAGGGTATAGTGATAAAATAATTGTATAAGTTCCAATACAGTGCCTGGCACATAGTAAGCACTATATAAATGTGAGTTATTATTATTACTTTACAATTAAGAGACATGTTTTAATAATAATACAGCATGATAGAACAATAATAATGGTTTGATTTAAATGTCCTTTTAGGATTTGCAAAGTACTTTACAAATTTTATTTCATTTGATGTTCAAAACAACCCTGGGAGGTAGGTGCTATCATCATTATCCCCAGACTACAGATGGGGTAACTGAGGTTCAGCGAGGCCAAATCATTTGGACAAAAAGGCCATATAACTAGTAAATATCTGAGGTAGGATTCAAATTCAGAATTTCTTAACTCTAGGTCCAGCCTTCTCCCTTGAAGCTCACCCTGCCTGCCTCTCCATCAGAGCCATGAAAGCAATGGATCTGCAGTCAGGAATTTTGGGTTCAAGTCCCAGTTCTGTAGCTTTCTACCTGGGATCTCCTTGGACAAATTCTTTCATTTCCCTGTACCCAGTTTTCTCTATATAAAACAAGAGAGTTGGACCAGATGTTATCTAAGAGCCCTTCCAGCAGTGAATGTCTGATTATCTCACCAATTCTCTGTCCTGGGCTCTGCTAAACATTAGACAAACCTTCAGGGCTTTTTGATGAACATTAACTTTTTGTTGGACATTAGCCGTAATATCTATTTCTTCACTGGTGCTTCTAAGTCTTTTCTCTTTCTCTGCTCTTCACTTTGAAACAACTTCTCTCTCACCTATTTACTAAATTTTTAAAAGTATGGTGTAGCTGCTGCTATATTTTGCTTATGGCCACTCTCAGTTTCAGTGATACTGGATTGCCTGATCTTAACAATAATGGATCTACCAGTTCTTAGCATTCCACTTACCTAATGGGCTCTTGATCCTCTTTGTCTTCTTTGCTTTGTGCTATCCTAATTCCACTTTTCTTTGCTCTCGGACAACCTGAAAGACTAAGCAAGAAGGAAATTTTAAAAAAGCAATCCCTTACCTTTTATCCACTATACTCTCTTTAACAATGTTGCTTGACTTGGATACTCTTGAAAGTTCCTGGGGTTTGTCATGGGAAACCAGAAATGAGATTCCTTTGTTTAAGTGAAGCTGTGAATTGTCTCACAAATTCTGAGCTGAGCTAAGTATATTTACTCAGAGACTGAGACAGTTGAGCACAAGAGGAGGACTAATAACCAAATAAAGAAATCATACAACATAAAAAGGGGACATTTTAATGAAAGTTCAATTTCAGAGTGTAGGGATAATGGTCTGGGAAACTTCTATTCTTAGGAGTCTTGCTACTTATTAGCCTTATAAACTCTGGCCCTCACTTTCTTTTCTATAAAACTAAGGGGGTCAGAATAAATCAGGTATTCCAAACCTGGGCTCTATCAACTTGTTTTTTTTTAAAAGATATTTTGATATCTGAATTTGAACATGGTTGTTTTTCTTTGTATATTTTATTTTATGCTTTTGAAAACTATTCCAAGAAGAGGTCCATAGGTTTTACTAGATTGTCAAATCTAATCCCTTCCTTCATCCTCATTGTGAGGATTCCACTCCTCAGTTCTTTCCCAGGCCATTATGCCTCAAAGAGCTACACTCCCCTTTTCTCCCATCTTGAGCCTTTGCTGAACCCTCGAATCTATGACCCCTTTATCCTATCAATAAACTTGTCCTGCCAAGCCCCAGCCTTAAATGACTTCTAGCATCCATTACCTGGGCTCAAACGTATTGTAATGCTTCAGTTTCCCTGCCTCAGTTTCCCTGAATTGTAATACCTCAGTTTCTCTGCCTCAATTTCTTTGAATCATAATACCTCAGTTTCCCTGAATTATTATTCCCTGTTATGGCCACCCCCTTTCCTTGCCCCATTGGGACTGAGAGAATTAGGACCTCAAAGCTCTGGACACCCTCATATTCCAAAGAGTCATAAAACTCCAGATGGCTTATCTCAAATGCTTGGGTATCTCCTGCCTCAGACTTTGCTTCCTGCTCAACCACTTTCTTGACCTCCAACCTGTCAGAATTTAAAAGTTATGGTTCTTCCTGGAATCTCCACTCACTCAGAGTTCTGCCCCTTGCTCTTGCCTTTGTTTCCCTGATAGCTGGATCCCTATTAAAGTCTCTGGAATTAATTGCTGGATGCTGGATGTTTTGAGACAAGAGTCCCATTCAGTCGGCTGGCTGCAGCTAGTCTAAATTCTCCACTATTAAAATATTAAAAACCTAATCTCTGTCTTGCCTCAATTTCTCTGGCATTACAGTACTGCTGTGTAAAGCTGTATCTTCTTTGTATAGAAATTGTGATTACGGTTCTTTATTGCACCAAGGCAGTCCTTCTTTAATTGATTCACTATCTCGCTCATCACACTAGTTTTTTTGAACATTTCCATTTTTCCTCAATCCTTATGTGATTCCCTTCCCACCATCATCTGAGTCAAGAATCTTGCCAAAAATTTCATTGAAAAGATTGAGGCCAACTGAATGGAGTTCCTTCTTCTCTACTCCTCCAATCTTATATCACTTAGATGCCTTCCCTCACTATCTCCTTCATCCCTGCCTCTCATGAAAAAGTGATCTTTTTCCTTGCCAAAGAAAGTAGCCTTTCCAAATGCACAAGTGATCAAAATCCAACTCATCTTCTCTAGCAGATTTCCCCCTCTATAATACATGCTTTCCCACTAATCTTCAGACTCACTCTTATATACTACTTCTCTACTGCTTACAAAAGTGACCATGTTCCTCATATTAAAAAAAAATCATTTAGCTATCCTCCCCACAAGCTATAATTCTATATCTCTTCTCCTTTTTGTGATTAAACTCCTTCTTGAGGGCCACCTAAAACTGATGATTTTCCTTCCTTTCATCTCACTTTTCGCCTCTGACACTGATACTATTTGGGTATAGTCTCTCATCACCTCCTGTAGCCTGTTGGTTAGTCTCCTGTCTTTCCTTTCATTCTGATTCATCTTCTCACCTAACAAAGTGACCTTCCTGAAGTCTAAATCATATCACCTTCCTCTCACTACTCATTCAATAAACTCCACTGGCTCTCTGTTACCTTCAGAATTAAATCTAAAATACTTTTATTGCCTTTTAAAGCCTTTTATGAATTGGCTTGTTCCTACTATTCCAGTCTTATGCCTTCTTCCCCTCCATGTACTCTATAATCTATTGACAACAGTCTCCTTGTTGTTCCTAGCACAAAATATTCAGTCTCCTGATTCTATATATCACTGGATGTCTCTCTCTTGCTTAGATTTCTATCCCTCCTTGTTTCTGTTTCCTAGCTTTTTTCATGTCTGAATTAAAATCCCACTTTCTGCAACTACTTAATGCTACGCTTTTCCTCTGAGATTACCTCCAAGTTATCCAGTCTACATCTTATTTATACAGAATTATTTGAATGTTGTCTCCCCCATTAGACTATGAATTCCTTGAGGGCATGGATGATTTTTGCCTATGGTAGGCATTTGCAAATGCTTAACTTGAAGCATACTGATTTATTGAGATAAAAATCAGATCCTCAAGGGAAGCACATTAACAGATATTCTTGGTGTGGACATGTGGATGAAGAGGGAACAGGAAAAGGAGAGTAGAAATTTAATGAAACTATTGGAGGAATAAACCCTGGGATCTCACATGTAGAAAGACCCTACAGATTTTCTGAAGCCAGATCATACTGATTCATTCATATTATTATTATTTTTTTATGTGAGCATTTGTACTATTGACAAACACTACAAATCTGAGCAGGGTTTGATTTATTGTTTTGTAGACTGCCTAGACTCAAGAAAGTGAAATATTAATGATGCAGACTTTAAAAATGTGTGACTGGTTCATCATTTTTTTTTTTTTTTTGAGAGTCAGTTGCTAAACATTTGCCAGCACTCTCCTAAGTGAAGGACTGGTTTATCAATGAAGAATTTGTTTTTTTATGCTTCAAACTAAATAAGGTTTTAAATCCATATTAAATTGTGTGTGTGTTTAAGTTCTGAAATAAATAGGTTTTGTTATTTTAAGGATAAACTTTAATAGTTAAAAAAATCAATCAACTAACAAATATTTTTAAATTTCTTATTACATACCCAATACTGTGCTAGGGATATAGAGACAAAAAAGTGAAACAATCTCTGTTCTTAAGGAGCTTGCATTATATTGAAATATGTATAGAGGTGGCTTTATCCTCTGCTGAAGCCTAAACATGGAGCAGAATTTTCATTTCTCCCAGGTACAGGGCTTTGCTGTTCTCCAGGAAAAGGATAAAGTTTTTCATTCCTAATTTTCTTTCTTTCTTTCTTTCTTTTTTTTCCACTTACTCTTATCCAATTCCTTAATGATTAAGTTGGCATGGCACTAAGTAGAAGATGTGAATGAATAGTATCACAACATGATTACAGCTTGGTCTTATCACATTGTTGATACTAGTAGGAAATAAAAAGAGGCTTCCAATCAGTATTGATTTGCCTCCTACTCCTTAATTAATTAATTTATTTTTTTACAATTAGATGATATTCTGGATCAAATGTTGGAATCAGGAAGACCTGAGTTCAAATCCTACCCCAGGATTTGCACTTAATGGTTATGATTTTGGTTAGGGCACTTTATCTCTGTCATAATTTCCATATATAACAAAATGGAGAAAATAATAGAACCCTCCCAGGGTTATTGTGAGAGTAAAATGAGATTTGTAGATTTGTAAAACCCATTGCAAAACTTCATGTACCATATACATGTTATTACTATTTTTTCTTTGTTACCTGGATCATTAATCCTAATTGCTTATTATAAACCTTACAACAATCCTGAATCTTCCTGTGATTTTCATTTTCTTATGGGACAAAGAATTAGGGATACTCATAAGGTTTCTTTTTTTTTTTTTTAACAATGAAATTATTTGTAATGCAAACCCCTGTTCACTTGTATAACTACTGGCATGAAGCAATGGGGGTAGGGAGCCATGTATCTTTTTTTCACATCTTCTCTTCATGTTTCCCATAGTAATTGTATTAGCATTGAAATTCCTTCTAATTCTGAGACTTTAATCACTAAGTCAAGAGGATTATAAAGGACACTGTCAATACCTTCCTCTGCTGTTCTGGAGTGGTGAATGGCAACAGCTAATTGTCAAAAAGCTGAGTAAATAAATTTATATAAATGTGTCCCTTCCTTTCCTCCCAGAAGCTCAGCTGCTCTGGAAAATTCCATTACTGGTAGGGAAGAACAGGGGAAGAATAAAGAGAGTATGAATTTTTGGTTATAATGACAAGAAGATGTGTTTACTACATATCTGTGCTAAAAGAGAAGAAGGGAGTTTTGCCATTAACTTGCTGTCCAATCTTTTACCAATCACTTTCCTATTCTTAATCTTAATTTTCTAAATCTTAACAATGGGAAGATTGAATGAGACCACCTTGAAGGTAGTGTCAGTTTCTAATAATTTCATGATTCTGGAATACCGTTAAAACCTTATGTTTCATAAGGGTAAACTTCTACACAATTAAGCTCTGTTTTAGAGGACTTGGCTCCAGGTAACCATGTACTGAATTATGAATAAAATGCTTTCTATATGCATAAACATATATATAAACAAAAATGAATCTTATCACAAAAAAGGGGATACTGTCTAAAGAAATATACAGGTATAAAGGAAACTCATTAGCAAATTAGATTTTTTTTTAAATTAACAACTTAGATGGAAAAAGAACATGGGGGTATCTAAGTATCCCAGGGGATAAAGTATTGGGTCTGAAGTCAGGAAGATTCATCTTTGCAAATCTGGCCTTAGATACTAATTGTGTGACGCTGGTCGAGTCACTTAGCCCTGTTTGCCTCAAGTTCTTGTCTAAAATGAGCCAGAGAAGAAAATGGCAAACCATCCCAGTATTTTTGTCAAGAAAATTCCAAATGGGGATACAAAGAATCAGAAATGACTGAAACTACTGAATAACAAATGAAAGGAGACAAGAGTAGATAATTGAAGATGAATACAAATATTATCTTTTAGGAATATTTGCTAAATAACCTGCCACTTCACTCTTTATCCCCTCCTGGAATGTAATAATGATTGTTGGGACAAAATTTTTAAAGATGTGTAATTAAGTTTTAAAACTTATGTTTTACCTCAAGAAGGAAGCAATATGATTTCAGGAATTTATAATGTTATTTTAAATTTAAAATACTTCTTTGTATTTGCCTCTAAGAGGTCTTATAGATTTAGTCAGGTCAATTAAAGCAGCTGCTTCTTTTTTGATGCTCCCTTTTCATTATATTTTCCATTTGTCTTTTTCCCTTCTATGAGTTATTAATTACATTAATTTATAATCTTTGGACATTTCATATTGCATTCAAAATACTTCTTTGAACCTTGCTCTTTAGGGATAAAAATCCAGTGGAAATGCTGGTCTTATTTTTTCTCTCTTGTAACTCTCTTGTTCAAGAATTGATTAGTTCAGGTTAATTCATTTTTTTTGGGCAACTAGGTATTGCAGTGGATCGAATGGCAGACCTGGAGTCAGGAAGACCTGAATTCCAATTTGGCCTCAGACACTATTAACTCTGTGACTCTGAGTGAGTCACTTAACCCTGCTTACCTCAGTTTCATCATCTTTAAATGAGTTGAAGAAGGAAATGGCAACTACTCTTTGGCAAGAAAACTCTAAACAGTGTCATGAAGAGCTGGACATAATTGAACAACAATTCACTGTTAGAATTAGAATTATTGTTTTCCTTAATGGGGATAAGAGGAAGAAAATCAAGGAAATAACAGAAAGAACTGAATGGAAGAATGATAGTCATAAAGAGAAGGCAGAATTACCTAACATTTTTAGCTTCTTTTTTTTTTTCCTTACTAAGTAGAATAATTTTTGGATGAGAAAAGATGGAACAAAAATGGTTACAGTGACTTGAAACATAAGATAAGTGAGATGATAAGAGAGTACCAAGGTGCCACCAATTACATCTAATTATGATACCTTGAGGCACTATATTCCAGGATACTGGAAAAAAAATTCGTAAATGTGCTGGCCAGGTTTCTGTTAGTGACTTTTAGAAAATGTAAAAAATGGAGACGGCACTTAAGATTAGATTTGGGCAAATGCACTAATTAAAAAAAAAAAAAAAAGATGAGGGAAGACTTTTGAACTTTTAGGCTAGTGATCACGGCTTTGATTTCTGGGAAAAAATCTATAATTTATTATTAAATGAATTTGTTAAAAGAAAACATTGATCACAAAGAACCAATATCGGTTCAACAAGAATGGGTAAATTTATTTTACATCAGACTAGACATTCCATCTCCCAATCAAGCATTTTTATATGTTATCCCTCATATCCCAATCTCTGTAACCTGACTTCTTTCAAGTCTCAGTTAAAATCCCTTCTACAAGAAGTTTTTCCTGACTCATTTAATGTTAGTGCTATCCTTTTGTTGATAATCTCCAATGCCTAATGTGCATCTTGTTTGTACTGTTTGCATGTTGTCTCTCCATTAGACCGTGAGCTCATTGAGAACAGGAACTTTTTTTAAAAGTTTCTTTGTACTTGTGGACTAAGTGATAGAAAAGAAAGAGAAGAGCATCCATGAAACATTTAAAAATATGCAAAAGAGAAATAAAAGAAGCTCAGAAGGGGAAAGACAACTAGGGAAATTTGTTGCTATCATATTAAACAATATAAACATAAAAATGCAAATTATATAAAAGAAATACATGATTTAATTTGCAATACTTTTCTGTTCTTTGTATATTTAATGTTCATATTAGTTAATAGCTTTCAAGTTTATAACAATTTTTTAAAGACTATATGTCATATATGATGATCAATTCTGATGGACATGGCTCTCTTCAACAATGAAATGTTTCAAACCACTTCCAATTGTTCACTGAAGAAAGCCATATACACCCAGAGAGAGGGATGTAAAATGTGGAGCACAACATAACATTTTCATGCTCTAGATTGATGTTTGCTTACATTGTGTTTCCTTTATCTGATTTTTCTTTCTTGTAGATACGATTTTTCTTGCACAACAATGATGTGTGGAAATATGTATACATATATTCGATTTGTCAAGTATTTTAACATAATTAACATGTAGGGGATATCTTGCCATCTAGGGGAGGGGTGGGGAGTGGGGGGGGGAAATTTGTAACAGAAAACTTTGTAAGGGTTAATGTTGAAGAATTATCCATACATATGTTTTGCAAATTAAAAAAAAGAATATATGTCATAGACAACATGTTGATTTTGCTTGATGTACTAATTAATGTTATATAGTTGGGTTTCTATTAGTATGTAATGAAAAGGATACAAAGAAATAGAAAAGATCATTAATAAAACCTTTAAAAAGGCAAAGAAGAAAAACAGATTCAGAAGGAGATACAAGCAGGGAAATTTTGGGACAATTCTGTTGAAGTTTATATAATTATAAAATTGAATGTAATAATTTCACAGATTAATTATATGTACAATTTTTTATTCTCTGTGTTTTGAAAGGTTTTTGTTTGTTTAAACTCATTTATAAAAAGGCATTTTAAAAAATATTAGATTAACCTCATTTCCTTTATTAACAAGTTTCCAGCAAAATAAATCAAATAACTCCTATAGTTAAAAATGCCTGAATTTCAGCAAGGTATCTGACAAAATATCTCATGATATCCAAGATGGAGAGATAGGATAGATGAGAGTTTGATTGAGTAGAAACAGAACTGGTTATTACCCCAAAAGGCTTGCTGTCTACCTGAAGGGTAGTTCCCAATGGATTATTTTACTAATCTCTTCCTGGGCCTGTGTTATTTGACATTTTTATCAGTGATTTAAATGAAGGAACTGATGGGTTTACTTATCAAATTTGTGGGTGACAAAAAGTCAGAAGAATAGATTATGATAGATTAGAATGAAGGGGTAACTCTAATAAAAGTGAAAATTAATAGGGGATAGTGAAAAATCCTACACTTAACTTGACAATTACAGGTGAAGGAAGTGTGGATAGACAAGGATGTGAAAAAGTCTAAGAGTTTTAGTAGACTTTAGTAAACTTCCAAGTTTAATGTGAGTCAACAGTGTGACATGGCAGCCTTCAAAAGCTAACTTAATACTTAGATAGTAAAATGGAAAGAGTTCTGGACCTGGAGTCAGGAAGATCTGAGTTCAAAACCAGACTCAGATACTAGTTTTTTTTGTTTTTTTTTTTAAATTTAAATTAATTAATTTTTTTTTTACCTTGGATAAACCAGAAAACCTCTGCTTGATTGTTTCATCAATTGTAAAATAGGAATAATAATAGCATCTACCTCCCAGGATTGGTATGAGAATCAAATGAAATGGTATTTGTAAAACATTTAGCATAGTATCTAACATATATAGTAGTTGATACAGAAATGTTTGTCATTATCATTTCTATTCAAAAAGGAGAAGCTAATAGTTCTGCCATCTACTACCCAGCACAAACCAAATTTGGGACATTTTACTTAGTAATAGATGCCTTAATTTTGAAAGGACATTGATTAACTAGAACATGCGTAGAGAAGTGACCAGAATGATGAAGGGAATGTAAATTATACTAAGATCACTTGAAGAAACTGGAAATGCTTATTCTGAAGAAGATAAAATATGGAAAGGGAATAATAGTTATTTTAAAGCATTAGAATGGCTATTATGTCAAAAGAAGCAACATGTGATTGTAAATAGAGGTCAAGTCAAGGAGAATTATCTGGGTTCAAATGATTACTATGAAATCACTTCATCTTTCAGTGGAGAAACAGTAAAGATTGCAGAAAGCATGTGGGGATTGGAATCTGACAATCTTGGTTTAAATCTGGGCTCTTTGATTCTGTGAACCAGTACTCCAGGCAACTCCGAAACTATAGACAAGTTGTTGATTTCTATTGATGGGAACAGTTTCCACACTGAATTCTCACACTGATGAAATCACAGGTGAACATCCCATAAAACAATGACAATTTTTAAAAACCTACCATTTATAGTGTACTTTAAGGTTTACAAAGCATTTTATAAATATTATCTCATTTTTGTCCTCATAACAACTCTGTGAAGTAGGTACTATTATTATTCTTATTTTACAGATGAGGAAACTGAGGCAGAGAGGTAATTTGGCTGAGGGTCATACAATACAGTATTATAAACAGTGTGTATATAGTGAAGGAGTACCACAAATGGCAACAGGATCTCTATAAAAAAGCTACAAAATACCATTAGACCTATATCTTAAGAAGGTGAAAGAAGAAGAAAAAGTTCATATATATATATGTGTGTGTATATATATGTACATATATATACACACACATATATATATATAGTATTTATAGCAATTCTTTTTGTGGTGCAAAGAATTGCCGTCTAAGGCTGGATTTGAGATCTTCCTCATTCCAGGTCCATCTTTCTGCCATCTACTATACCAGCTGCTCATATGTGTCCGTATATGTATTGTGTGTGAATATATTTGTGTATGTGTATATATATATATATGTATATATATAAACTAACCATATATTTGCATACACAAACACACATACCAATCATATATGACACACATAGCATATTATAAATAACACACATACATAGATGCAGTGGAATGTTATGATATGTTTACATGTATCTACAGAAATATATTCATACAGGTCACTTATGTATTTGTATATATGCAGAATATAGTTGCATGTGTATGTATATTACATGAACATATTCTTTATGCCCATATATTTACGTGGATGTGTGTACATAAATATATCCGTATATAAAGCTTGTTTTGTTTTACTAAGAAAGTTGAACTTGTAGCAATGGTGGAAGTTGAAGAGATGTAGAGAAATTTCCTAAAAATTTGTACTGTCTATAAGAATAGTTTTTCATTAGACTTGGAAGATTTGGAATTCTTTAAGTGGAGACTGAATAACCAATTTTTGAGGACTTCAGAGAGGAAATCTTCAGTAAGAAATGAATTGGATTGTGACCTCTGAGATTTCGTTCAACTAAGATCTTGTATTTCTACACTGTTTTTTTTGGGGGGTCTATAGCTGCTTTTATTTATCTATTCATATTTCTTAATTATTGTTTTTTTTTTCATTTTCAAGAATTGTTTGCCCTTCTTGACTTCCCCAATGGAAAGAAAAAGAAGGCCCTTGTAACAAACTTAATTAAGCAAAACATATAGTCATATTGATCATATTAAAACATTTATATCTCATTCTGCATATTAGGCAGCTGTCAATTTGTCAGTACAAGAGTAGTATTTTTCACCAAAAGTCCTCTGGAATCATTATTTATTGTTGTATTGATCTAGTTCTTAAGTTTTTCAAAATTATTTGTTTTTAAGATGTTGATATAATAGTATAATTGTTCTTCTAATTATGCTTAATTATATTCTGTATCAGTTCATACAAATCTCAGGTTTCTCTGAAGTTATCTTTTTCATGTTTTGTTTTACAACAATACTATTGTGATATTCTTATTTCATAATTTATTCAGGCATTCCCTAACTGGTAAGCACTGATCTTCATTTTCAGTTCCTTGCCACCACAAAAAGAGTTGCTATAAATATTGTTATATGTACAGGAACTTTTTCTTCTTCTTTGACCTTCTTAAGGTATAGTTTTAATAATGGTATTTTATAGCTTCTTTATAAAGATTCTGTTGACATTTGTGGTATGCCTTCACTACATGGGTAGTGTATATCATACTGTACTGCATCCATAATTGTTCTTTGCTGTTTTTGTCCATAATTTGACATCATAATTTGAATACACTTTTATTTCCAGGTAATCAACTTGTTTCTGTTTCAGCTATGTGTCGTCACATATAAGCATTGTTGTTCAGTCATTTTGTGGTCAAAGTATTTAAAGTTCAGCTTCAATATATGATCTTCCAATGAACAATATGAGTTAATTTCTTTAAGCACTGATTTATTTGATCTCCCTGATGTCCGTGGGACACCATAATTCAAAAGTACTGATTCTCTGGAGCCTAGCTTTCCTTATAATCCAACTCTCACAGCCATACATTGCCACTGGAACTATATGGACCTTTGTTGGCAAGGTGATATGTCTGCTTTTTATTATGCTATCCTGATTTGCCATGCAAGGATTACTTCTAATCAAAACACCATCTCTACATCATTATGCACCAACTGCCTTGCTTGAATATTCTGTTGTACTTCAACTTCTCCCTTCATACCGTGAAGATATGTGGTATCTAATTTGCTTGAATGAGGCTTGATTAGGAGTTAAATGTTGGGGTGTTGAGAAAACTCAACAATGTGTTTGAATCTATTTAAAGAAGAGGTAGTGATGTAGTTGGAATGGAAGGGGAGGGGCAAGTGTCCAGGAAACAAAGGATCCGGAACAGAAACATCATAATAATGGAAAGAACAGGGGTGGGAGGCTTGTGATTAAGCCAAACCTGGGTCACCACATAAGAATGAAAGCAAGAGCAGAAACTAATAATGAACCAAGGAAACAAAGAAATCAAGAATAAACCATCTAAGTAGGAGTGGACTAGTAGCTGAGTCAGTTTGATATGTTTAGTGGGCATCTTTTATACACTGGTTCTGTGTGTCAACCATGTAAACTTTTGTTTAATATCTTCAATATTGGTGTGCTTGGTTGTATCAATGACACAATCAATCAACATTTGTTACATTTCTGCTTTGTGTCAACCACTATTTTAGGTGTTGAGGACTCCATGACAATAATGAAATAGTTCCTGCCCTCAAGGAAGTTACATTCTATGAAGAAAACTATATAAATATTTATATAAATATATACAAAATATATTTACATACATATACATATATATGTAATACAAAGCAGTTTGTAGGAGGGAGGACAGTAGCAATTGGAGGATCAGGAAAGCCTTAATGTAAAAGGTGGTATTTGAACTGAATAATGAAGATTTTGATTCTAATCTAATAGGGATTCTAATAAGCAGGGGCAAGGATAGGGAATGTGTTCCAGGCTGAAAGAGAATATCAGAACAAAGGCAAGTAAGTAGGATATATGAGGAAAAGCAAGATGATTTTTGCCTGAACTCCAGTGTGCTTGAAAAGAGAGCAATATATAGTAAGAATGGTAATGAGTCAGGTTGTGAAAGGGCTTTAAATGTCAGACAGAGGAGTTTATTTTCTATGCTTCAGGCAGTAGGGAATTATCAAAGTTTACTTCAAAATTTTAAGCAGAGGAGGGACATGGTCAGATTTGTGCTTTATATATACATCATCCTGGCAGCTAGATGAAGATGGATTGGACTGGGAGAGCAACTTGAATCAGGGAACTCAATTAGGAAACTACTACAATAATCTAGATAAACAGTAAAGAAATTCTGAACAAAGGTAGTGGCTGCATGAGTAGTAAGTAGTCAAGTATGAGAGAGATTGTGAAGGAGAAATGACAAAATCTGACAAATGAGGGAGGTGAGAGTGAGAAGTTGACAGTTTTAAGGCTGGCAGTCTACAACTTCTTAACAGGGAAGTTCTGAAAAGGGGTGGGCTTGATGGGGATGATAACAACTTCTGTTTTGGATGTATTGAGTATGAGATATATATGGAATCCTGAGTTTGAAATGTCCCATAGGGAACTGGTAATGTGGTTGTAAAAATCAGGAGGACTAGGGCTAGCTATAAAGAACTGGTGGTCATCTTCATAGAGATGATGAGAATAGAATAAGGATGAAGACAGCTTTCATGTAGATCAACAGTTGGGGGAATGAAATGGATGAAAATCTAGCCAAAAAATTGAGAAGATATGGGCATTTAAGCAGGGAATGAACTAGGAGAAAAAAGATGACATGAAAACTGAGATAAGAGAGTATCTAGAAGGATAAGGTAACTAATTTGAGTTTCAAGTGCTATTAAGATGTGAGAGGGGTAGCTAGATGGCAAAGGGGATAGAGTATAGGGCCTGAAGTCAGGAAAATTCTCTTCCTAAGTTCAAATCTAGCTTCAGATACTTAATAATTTTTAAAAAATTGGGGGAAACTATTGGAGTTTAGTGATGTGGCCATACATGCATATAAACACACACATGGCTATATTCATAAATAAGGCTTTTATTTCCCAATACTTTGTGTTTTAAAAGTTTATCCACTCCCCCCATCTGCTGTGGAATCTTAATTAGTATTTCATATGTAGAATTCCAAGGGGGATCTGGAAGCTGGGAAGGGAAGGAATAAGTAACTATGAGGCCTTTTGATTTCTAACTTGAGGGAATAACCCAAGATTATTCTTCTGGTACTTGTCAGATATTTGTGTAGTATTATATATCCTATAATTGTTAATTGTCCCTTGATTTTTGCTTTCATCTACAAAACCAGTTGATAAAAATTTCCCTTTTGTTGCTCAATAATAACTTCATAACTGTTCACATATGGGCCCAGTGACTCTTTAGTGCCTAACATGACATATAAGATTATTCATGTCTTCCTTATTAGTCAATTTTGAGCAAATCAAGGAACATTCCACTTCCATTTTCTCGTCCACAACCAATCACTACATTCACAATTCTCAAAGTCTAGTACATAACACTTTGTTCTATCAATCACTAGTCTGGAACCTCCAAAGGCTGGCAGAGAACATATCTCATGAAAATCAGAAATGCAAAATTTCCTACAAAAAAAAGAAAGCAAGCTGAGAAGCTATTCTTCCTCAGTACTAGTGTCTTCTGTGTGAAAAGCTTTCAGTTTACTCTGTACGTATCTTAAATACACTTAGTAGTTACTTCCTTTTTTTGAATGCTCCTTGACAGCAGGACTTGTGTATTTTTTATTTTTCTTTGCATCCTTATCATTTAGTATAGTGCCCAGCACTACAAGAACATAATAATTTTTGTGGACTTGACTTTAGGGATCCAGTACTATTGCCCCATTATAAAAGCAGTTTTGGAATCTCTAAGTATTCTATTTTCTCTTCCAGTGGTAGTCTTTAATATATCACCTTTGGGCACAAAGTTTGTAGGTTTCCTTTCCCATCCCACCTCCCTTCCTAGAGTAGACACTTGGGTGACCATTCATTTGGAAACACATTTGCTACTGAGTGAGATGGGAAACTGAGGACTTCTCAGAATAATGATTGTGAGAGATTGTGTGGTTTTTCATTGGGAATCCTATTGCAGGAAGAGATAAATTGTGGCTTTTTAGAATATCAAAGGCAGACCTGACTGACTGGGAACCTATTTGCAAAAGGTCTGCTTGATATCTGTGTGTCTTGAGTGGGCAGGAAATGCTTTGTTCTGGAGATTGGCAGGTCCTGGAAGCCCGGCCTCCCTCTCTTTTTATAAAAGTCATGTGCTCAAATGAGAGAATTGGGCTTCCTTCTCCTCCCTGGCGTATCCTGGAGGAGAATGACCTTCCAGAATTTCTCGAGATTCAAATAAACTTCTAATCTTCACTTTGAGAGATCTCTGAGTAATGATTTTGAGTCGGGAGTCACATTTTTATCCCACACACTACCAACTGAAGGAACTGAAATGCGTAGGCTCTGATTCTAACAGCTGCAGTAAAAGATATTAATGTACTGATTTCACTGTCCTGCATACAGTGGACACATAAGAGATGTCACATTGCATTGCAACCATAAGTACTTCTTTTCTTGATTTATCCTTGTTAGTTGGTATTTGAATTTGAATATTTCAGTTACTTAGTTATCTTGACAATCACCTATAAAAACTGCAAGATGTTGGAAAGCACCATCTAATACTTTTCCTCATTTGTCATGGAAAGAAAGGAATGATGAAAATCTTCCTTTATAAATTTCTGAGGATCAGGTACTGGTGTTGACACAATTGTCATTGCTTAGGATTTAGTATTTTCTTGTGTGTGTGTGTGTATGTGTGTGTGTGTGTGTGTGTGTGTGTGTGTGTTTGTGTGTTGTGTGCATGTGGGGGATGATTACAATTTCCAGATCTTGGAATTTCCAGATTTAATGTCTTGGGATCTTGATTGGGTCATGCAATGATAGCCAATGAAGAAACAGTGTCTTACTTCTACCACAATTTTTCTACTTTGTGAACAATAATTACATTTCCAATTCTATAGGATCTCAAGATATATTTGGCTCATCATTTTTAGATGAATAAATTTTAAAGATACCAGTTTTTAAAAATTCTAAAGATTGGATTTTCAAGAAGAGGTAGTAAAAATGAATTTCTAAATATGACAATATGACTAAAACATATTTAGATTAATTGTCACTAGACTTACACTGATATAGATATAAATGGATATGGATAGAGTTATAGATACAGAGCATTCAGAGGAAGGCAATCAGAATGGTCAGAGATCTTAAGTCTGTGCCTTTTAAGCTTTAGATGAGGAAGTGTTCTTAGCTTGGCTAAAAGAAGGTTTAGAGGGATATGACAACATTCTTCAAATACTTTTAAGGTGGCTAGGTGGAAAAGGAGTTAAGACTTGTTCTGTTCAGCTAGAACTGGCAGATTTATGAGCAAGCTGGGTAGAAGTGGGGTTCAGAGGCAAATTTAGGCTTGCATGATATCTGGAAAAACTTCCTAACAATTAGAATTATCTAAAAAACAAATGTCTTGGGAGACATCCCCCCTCAGCAAAAGTAATCAAACAAAAGATGAATGGCCACTTGAGTGTGCAATATTGAATATTCATTTTAAAATATGAGTTAACATTATTGCTCAAGTTTCTTCTAATTTTGATACTGATTTTAACCCAAAGGAAGTTTTAGGGGGAAGGAGTGTTTCTTAAAAAACAAAGGCAGAAGAGCAATTCCCAAAATACAAAAACCAAAAATTCCTCTAGGGGGTTAAAGTAGAACTAAAGATCTCTGGTCATGAGGAAAAAAACAGAGAAATGGAAATGAGAAATATGCCAGTGAAAAAAAAATACTCAATTTGGTGTCAGAGGCTCTGAGTTTCAGTTTCAACTCTGCTTCTTATTACTCATGGGATGCCATTTACTTTTTCTATAAGATAAGATAAAATGACCTTGATGATCTCTGAGATGCTTCCCAAATCCAGAGTTCAGGCCTGAGTTAGTAAGAAGCTAGGTATAGCTATATAGCCAGTATAAAAAGAAAGTCTTAGTAAATTGCTGGGTACCCTTGAAAGAGAGAATTGGGCAACATGAACCTGCTTTTGAGTTAAAACAGGCCATTCTGAGAGGGTGCTGTGAGCATTCTGCAGCTCCTGCCAATTAGGAGTGCTGCCAAGTCTTGGCTGGGGTCCAAGTTGACTCAAGAAAGACCTGTGGCAGTTTCCTCATAAACTTTCCTTAGCTTGGTCTTTTCATTTCCTTCTTAGGCACCTGGTGAGTTCTCTGCATTAAATCGGCTGTAATATCCACAATCCTTTCTGTCCAGAACTCATAGAGAGCTGAAGAGGAGAGATTTTGCTGGAGATTGTGGCTCTGATCCTAGAGACTTTTAAATCTCTTCAATAAAAAATGCTACTGTGATATGGAAGCTTTTTTTTTTGTATAAACACACACATGAAATACACATATATGTATATGTGCATACACACAAAATATGTGTGTATGTGTGTGTGTGTGTGATATGTATAAAGCAGCCAAGTGGCTCAGTGCCTAGAGCACCTGACATGGAGCAGGAAGACAAGTTCAAATACACCCTCAAAAACTAGCTGTGTGATCTTGAGCCAGTTATTTACCTTCTGTTTATCTCAGTTTCTTCAACTATAAGATGAGGATAATAATAGAAACTACCCTCTACAATTGTGGTGAGGATCAAATGAGATAGTATCTGTAAAGTGCTTAAGACAATGAATAACACCAAGTAGAAACCATATAAATACTAGCTATTGTTATTACATAAAGTTGCTATGTCACAATATATATGTATGTATAGCTGCTATATCATATATAAACACATAGACATACTATTTTGTTTATAGTTACATTTAACACATGCACATTTATATACGTATATAATATGTACACACATAAATACACATGAATATATATTTATAATCTAATTTGATTTAAAATTAGAGGACCTGATTTCAGGATCCTGGTTCTGCTACACGTTCCCTCTAAGATCCTGAACAAAAAAAGATCATTTTTAGGTCTAAATTTTCTCATGTCTAAAATGAGAGGGTTTGAAATGTATGAGCCCTTCAGCCCCTTCTTGCTTCTAGATCTGTGATACTATGATGCTAAGATTATCTATATAATATGTATACAGCAGGTTGATAGGAGAGTGGATAGAGTGGATAGATCTGAAGGCCAGAAGATACTTCTTTTGTGGTTCAAATCTGGCCTCAAACACTTAATAGCTGTGTGATCCTGAACAAGTCACTTTAACCCTGTTTGCCTCAGTTTCCTCATCTGTAAAATGAGCAGGACGAGGAAATGGCAAACTACTTCAGTATTTTTGCCAAGAAAACCCCAAATAGTGTCATGAAGAGTCAGAAACAATTGAAAACAAGTAAACAACAACAAGATTTTCTGTAAGGTCTCTTCCAGTTCCAAATCCTATGATCCAATATATAGTATACAATATGCATGTGTAGTGAAATGACTGCTCATAGTAAACTTATTCATTTATTTATTCGTTTAATAAATACCTGGTATATAATTACTTTTTGTAATCACTGTCCTAGGCACCGGGGATACAATACTAAAACCAAAACCATCCCTATTTGCAGAATTGATTAATAGCTTGTTCAATTTTTTTTTTCTAAAATGGAACTATTTAAGTAATTTTTTCCTTCTCTGTTAATTCTTGTAAATATTCATCTATTTTACTTAGATTATAATATTTATTGGTATACAGTTGGGCAAAATAGCTCTTAATTATTGCTCTAATTTCCTCTTCATTGGTGGAAAACCATCCCTATTCTCAAAGAGCTTTTAGTCTACATTAAATTATATAGTTCAATTTCATCAATGGTAATCACTTTAGGAACTACAAAAAAAATCCCCTAAGTCTCTCAGTTCCCTGAGAAAAGCCCTAAAATTAGTTTCTATATAAAGAACTCTTTCCACATAAATGGTATAGTTTTAGGATACCTCTAGGGGAATTGTTGTTTGTTCTTCATTCTTAAAGAGGTCCATGACATTGAAAAAAATGTCATGGGCAAGTCACTTGTGTGACTTGTAAGTGAATTGGATTTAAGTGACACAGGGCTATGTAAAGTCACCAGCCTCACTCTGTCCTCTGGAGTCAATGGCAATATATTAGTCAGGTGGACTAGAGATGGCCCAATATCCTCTAGGAAATAAGCTTCTTAAGGAAATGGGATGGTACCTCAATCATCAGGCTTTCTCCTCCCTAATCATCCCTCCACACATCTGCCAAACTAATATTTCTAAAACACATAGCTTAGCTCCAGAGTTAGTCAAATGTGACTTCAGATACTTGACACTTACTTGTTGTGTGACATTGGCAAGTCACTTAACCCCAACTGCCTCATAAAAAACAAAACACATAGTTAATCAGAGTATATCCCTTACCTCTCAAAAAAAAAGGCCCCTAATAGAAAATGCAAACTCCTCAGCCTGGCATTTAATGCCCTCCTTAATCTGGCTCTCTCAGGCTTTTCCAGTCTTATTGCATCCTGCTTCTCTTCTCATAGTTTTCTTTCCAGTAAAACTTGCCTGTACATGACATTCCTTCTCTGACCTAGGCTTTTGTAAGAGTTGTCCCTCACACTGAGAATATACTTCTTATTGATCCTAGTCTGTCAAAAAACTCACTTTAGATGCCAACTCTTCCTACATGATCTTTTTTACACTTCCCTTTATTAATTATTCTCTTCCTCTCAAAATTATTTTGTTACTTTATATATTTTGTATTTATTTAAATAAGTATATGGTATATTCTTCCTAGTAAAATATAGTTATTCCTTCCACGTGGAGTTGAGAGTGGTTAGGGGCATGCTACTTCCCCTGGAAAATCTTTGTAAATTTTTTTGGTCCTCTTTTCATACCAGAGAATAAGTCTGAATTATTATGAAATTAAAAGATAAAATATTTTGATATTACATAATACTATACATATATTTTATACATTTCTAATCTTTTTTATGTCTTCTGCTGGACTTTTGGCCAATTGGGAATATATCCCCAATGGGAATATATTAGTGAAGAATGAAATCACAGATATTGTTACTATCCATGTTTCAAGGATAGTAATAATACCTATAATTTCAACAGTATTGGTGACTGACCAATAAGGAAATTTCTTCTACTAAGGCAGCTGGCACCTTCTCTTCAATTAATAGCTTTAGAGATTTGCTTAAAAGATTTAGTGACTCCAATGGGGACACCAGTGATATGGATGGGATAACTGTATAATGACTAGTTAGATTTTCTGTTTGTAGTTCCAGAGTTTGGCACAGTGTTTTGCATAAAGAAGTAGTTGTTGAGTTGAATGCAACTGAATCTTCATCAAAGTTATAAGGGTAGCCTAGTGATAGTGAATTAGGATAATTGAGGGATTTGAAAATAGAAGTAAAACTTGTTTATCAAAATAAGAATTTTTTTTCAGGAACAGCTATTACTTTTTAATTATCAATGCTCCAACTTAAAAAGGCAAGTGTGATACACAAATGGGGAAGAATTTCAATTCAACAAAAATTTAGTACTGGTTCTTCTCAAGGTCCTATGGAAGATGCTAAGGAGATTGAGATAAAATGGTAAATCTATCCTTGTCAACTCATACTTGGAACAAGTACACTTACTGTAATGTGTTTAGCAACAGTAGAACAATTTGGAGAATTATAGAAGGCTCAGAACAGTATGAATGGAAAATATAATCTTTAAGGAAAAAACTGAAAAAAATGGGATTATTTAGGCTGGGAAAAGAGACACTGACAGAAAACAAGAGACAACTATAGACGAATAGTCTTTTTGGCACAGTAGATAGTGGTTGGCTAAGAGCAAGGGAGATGTGGGCTCAAGAAAAGACTGATACTCCATATGTGTGTGATCCTAGGTAAAGCCACTTAATCTCAGTGTTTTAGGCAACTCTCTAGAGTTATTAATTGTAGAGACAGTGCCAGCTGCCTAGAGGAAATTTCCTTGTTGGATAGTTACCAATACTGTTGAAATTACAGGAATTGTTACTATCCTTGAAACAAGGATAGTAACAATTCCTGTAATTTCATTCTTCACTAAGAACAATTCAATTCTTTACTAAGAACCAAAAAAAAAAAAAAAAAACCAAAAAAACAAAACTTAGGTTAATAGGTTTAGAGGGCCCCAATCTCCTCATATTACAGGTGAAGAACTGAAGTTGCAAACTTTTTTCCAAGTTCACACATAATTTGTAGCAAAGATGGCAATTCAATCCATATCCTTGGCCTTCAAACCCAGCATTCCTGACCCTATACTTCTTAAACAGCAGTAATAAGGAATTTGTATTTGAGTCATGGAGGAATTTTTAGACAATTAAGTTGCTTCACTAGAGAGGCAGGTATGGATTCTAAAAAATAAATCTAATCTGGTCAATGAATTAGATGATGTCTTCAAGACCCATGAAGGACCTGTGTTTTGTTATAAGACCACAGTATAGCTGTCTAAACAGATCAGGAAGATTTCCAAGACCCTTTGTGATTTAATAGCACTCACTCCATGTTAATTGCCACTTTACCAGTAAGGATTTTACTTTTGCCAGTATGGTGTTTATATGCAATAGTTCCTTTATTGCCATATGCTACTTTGACAGCAGGAGGATAAAATTGGAAGAAAAAAAATTCTACACTATGATATAGAAGCAACATGAAGGCAGCTAGGTGAGTCACTGTGTAGAGTGCTGGATTTAGGATTGGGTTCAAGTCTGGCCTCAGGCACTTACTAGTTGTGTGAACTTGGGCAGGTCACTTAATCTCTGTTTTCTGTAAAAGGGAATAATAATATTATCTACCTTCCTATCTACTTGTTTGGATCAAATGAGATAACAATTGCAAAGTGCTTAAAACAGTGTCCGGTACTTGGTAAGTACTTTGTAAATGTTAAGTATGAAATATCATTAATACTAAGTTAATATAAACTCCACAAGGATTCTTATGTACATTTGAGTGGCCCTTGTTTTTATTTGAGTTTTATCTCAGTGGCATATATGAATGGAATGTACAGGTAAAAAACTTAGGGCAAGGAGAACAATTAAGAGATTATTGTAATAATCCATGAGAAAAATAATAAGGACGTGAACTAGGGATGTATGAATAGAGATAAGGGTATGGATGTGAAAGATATAGAGGTAAAACTAACAAGACTATTTTTAGCCATTGATTGGCCAGGTAGAAGGAAGAATCCAGAGTGACTTTAAGGATGTAAGACTGGATTTTGAAGTCTACAAAATTAGGGAAATTGAGAAACAGAATTTAACTGAAACTGTATGGCTGTGAGTCATGAAATGGCTCAGTCTTTGAGGAATCAAAATTTCAGATAATCCAAAAGGCATGGAGAAATGGATAGTAGATATAAATAAACTATATCCCATTACTATTAATGCTTTTTCATGAAAAAGGAAAGACTATCATGGAGTAATTGTATAATCAGAAAGGGAGATGAGCTGGTCAAGTGAAGAGAGTAAGGTATAAAATATAGGCTACCTTAGGGTTGCAGTAGATCTCAGAGAACAATTAAATATTCAGATTAAGGCATTAAACAAGATAGGTTCTTTTTCAGAGGATTTTTGGGAGGACATGGCTACAAGAATAATCAATAATTTTGGCACTTAGGGCAGGTGACAGAAAATAAGCTCTATGGAAGCAGCATTAAAATACACCATCAAATCAACTTTTAAAGGCAAATGTAATTGTTGAGACTGAGAACAAGGTGGGGACAGGCCAATGATGGCTTACCTGAGATATAGCCTAACAAAAAAGAAGCAAGTCATCTCAAAACATTCTATTTTTAACTAATCACTCTCATTAACTAGGTGCTCATTTCAGCTATTTTTATGCTGCTAGTACCTGCAAAATTTTGGTCCTCTGGAGTAAAGATTTAATTCTATCTAATTTATTTATAACAAGAATCACTTGCAGAATGGGTTTGGAAAGGAGTGCCCACTGAGAAAATCAGGGGTCCCCAGAAATACTGAATTACTAGCCATCAAAAGGTGTTAGTACATCAAAGGAACTCTGCCTGGAAAAAAGTAATTGGCAAAATGATAAATAGGTATGGAAGCTAGATCTGTGATTTCATTTCTTCCCAATTACAGAAATTTCTTCTACTAATACAAGTAAGCACTTACTTGTCTCTGCAATTTCTATTCTTTTAGGGAACTGTCAGTGAGAATATTCCCTCTACCAATGTAAAATATTTGATAACATAATATCAAATATAAGTATAAGATTGAACTGAGAAGTTCAATCACTTGCTAAGGTTCTTCAGGCATAAGTATCAGAAGTAGGACTGGAATGGAGGTCTTCCAGACTCTAAGTCCAGTTCTCTCCTGTAAGATCCTGGCCCTCTGACTCATGAGACAGATGCCACACATAATAAATATTATTTGTTTTCGTCTGTATTGGGGTTTGCTCTTTTTTTCCCAAGAATAATCCTTACTATGTTTTTTTAAAGTTTCCCATGACTTTTGATATGCAAAAATCTCCTAACTGGAGTAGTCATAAATCCAAATTTACTTTTAACTTTCTAAGATTCATGTTAATAGCATTTTTTCCTTAGTATTAAACTCATGTTAAACTTAAAAATTTATACTAGCATCTAACTTTCTAAGTGAATGAGTGAAAAAATCATTAGATTAAACTATAGCTGACTATAGGATGCCAAGCAAGCCAACAAATTAATAAAGGGGGAAAACTCAGTTTATTTGAAAAGGCAATCCAATTGTCTTTTAAGGCTATGTAGACCAAACAACAGTGAACAAAATTTGTACTTTTCAAAAAGTTGATTTTATAAGATAGTTTGTTATTTCAATGTTTAGTCTCCAAATTAAATCAGAATGAAGACTAAATATCTCAGAATACTATTCATTTTCCTTCTTTAATTAGATATCTAATTGTCTTCTAAACTAGTTGCCTTAACATGATGGCATATGATCAAGTTGCTCCTATTATACATTTATAATGTATCATGAATATAAAGCTGCTCAAATACAATGGTTGATGTTGGTACCATATTCTCAGAGTTAATGATGGTTATGATGATCTTTGATGTTAATGGTTAACTATCAATAGGAAAATATCCTTTGTAGAAGTGAGTTTGGGTGTTATTGGAAAGAGTCTGTGGTATTAAAACAAACCATTATCAATAAATTTTATATAACAACATAAATTCAATAGGCACACCAATAAAAATAGACATACACGTAATGGGAATCAACTGCAAACACAGACCCCATCAGCTTGCTTGAATGTTGTGACTTCTCCATATGGAGAAGCTGGGAGGCCTGCTTCCTGGAGGATCATTATGATGTATAAGAGAAGTATCTTGGAGAAACCATGGAGCATACTTAACATCTGTAACTTGTTCTTGTCTGCTAATCACACTGTTGAGATGAAGCTCTTTGATTGTCTATGGAGAATTTAAAAAGGTATCTCAGCTTCAGCTATTTTTTCTTGGCCCCATTCACTCTCTCCACTGTATTTGGTGACTCCATTTATAGCATCTGGTTAGAATCTATGATATACAGTCAAAAGTATTTGGAACTTCTGCTCTGGGGTCAAATGACTCTGAGAAACAAGCCTTGCTCCTCAGCCTCTTCATTTGTTCATTTCCATTCTGGCTGAAAGAAGGAGGTCTCTGATCTTAAGAGTTTCAAAGGTTAGGAAAGGGAGCCACAGGAATCCAAGAGTCACCATCAAGGCTGGATTTTATAACTAATGAAGTAATGATGTCCCAAGAAGCAAGAAACAATTTTTGGGAACTACCTTTAAAACCCCAGTCCATCAAAAGGATTCATCTGGCAGTTGAGCCACATTCAGTTATGAATTTGGTTGCACCAATGGTATACAGGAATTGAACTGTTAGGGGTCTAATCTTCTCCAATCCCCTCATACCCTAACCCCACTGAGATCTTCTAGGGGAAATTATGTCCTCAAGTGTCAAAGGGGATGTTTGTTTATTTCCTCTTGCTATAGCTTCTTAAAAGCTAATTGATCTCAAGTGATTAAATGAAACTGGGATTCTAGTAATAGACCTCTTATAATGGAGGGAACAGACTTGGGTAGCTTAAGCAAATGACAGTAGAAAAGAGAGGCCCCAAATCCCTTGGGATTCTAGGGTACCCTGAAGATAGGTACTGGCTATAGGACAGAAAGTAGAGTTTACACATTAAATACACACACACATTAAGAAATGCATTTATAAAATATGTAAATATTAATATACAATAGAATGCTCTCCAATGGCAGTATATGCATATATACATGCATAATCATACACAACATCCATAACCACACACAAGATACATATGTTTACACATGATTGTCCATGTTGACATGTATGTATGTATATTTTTCTTAGATATTAACACCGTGAAAAACATGGTTCAGACAAATATTGCTGGCTTAATGTTAAGACTGATCTGACCTAATGATCACATCATCAATCATTATGAATGCTAGCAATGTTTTTCTGGACCATATAGCCCAAAGTGTAATTTTTTTTTTTAGAAAATTCAATAGCATGGTATAATTGCTGGTAATGGGTGTCTTTGTGGCAAAAAGAAAAAAAAATCCCACAGTTTTCAGTTTAACTTTCAATCAGAATTGTGACAGTCAACATGTATTTATTGAATGCTAACTATGTGCCAGGCACTTTGTTAATTGCTCAAGATAAAAGAAAGGCAAAAGACAATTTTTGTGCATGAGAATCTTACAATCTGATGTGACCAAAAGTTAAGTGTAACCAAAGTTAAGTGATTTCCATACTACTCTAATCATTTAATTTGGTTCATGAGGACAGTTCAAGCAAGTCCAAACAGAGAATCAGTGTTTTTCTCGCCTTGGCTTTAAGCTGTGTGTACTGCCTGGACCACAAGTTTGTCAACAAGCATGCCAAGCAAATCAGACATAGCTAAATGGTACATTGAATGGAATACTGAACCTGGAGATAGGAAAACCTAAGATCAAATGCATCTTCAGGCATTTTCTAGCTGTATGACTCTGGACCACTCATTTAAACTTTGAGTACTTCAGTGTCTTTATCTCTTAAATAATAATAGCACCTACTCTCCAGGCTTATCATGAAGATAATATGAGACAATATTTGTAAAATGCTTTGCAAACCTTAAAAATAATGTAAATGTTGTAATAATAATAATAATATGATAATATTATATGACTATTGGGAATACAAAGACAATGCCTGGAATATATATGTATATACAGAAATAAAATCATTATTGTTATTATCATACACTTAATATCTGCTTGGTACTGTGGTAAATTCTGGGATCCAAAGAGAGATAAAAACAATTCCTCTCTTCAAGGTATATATTCTAACCAGAAACAACATGAAAATATTCATGCAAGGTAATATTCAATGCATGAAAAGAAATATCAGGATGTTATGGTAGTAGCAAATGTAGGGGACCAGAGTAAGCCTCTCACAGAAGTAAGATTTATGTTGAGTCTTGAAGGAAGTCAAAGAAACTTAGGCAAAGGGGAAGAGAAAAAGCATCACAGGCATGACAGCTGGTACATAGAAACAAGAGAGAGTGTCATGTGTGAGGTACAGCAAGTAGGCCAGTGTATTGTTCAGTGTATGGAGGGGAAAGGACGAAGAAGACTGGAAAGATTGGAAAGGGCCAGATTGTGAAGAGTTTTAAATATCAAATACAGGATTTTATATTTGATCCTGGAGATAACAAAAGAATCACAGGAATATATTGGGAAGCAGAGGATGTATTCAGATTTATACTCTCAGAAAATCACTTTAGCAGCTGAATGGAGGATGGATTGGAGTGGAGAAACATAAGACAGGCCAATCAGAAGCCTATTTCAACAGTCCAGGTAAAATATGATAAAAGCTTGTATTAGGATGGTGTCATATGAGTGAAAATAAGGGAGAAATATTGTGTTGATAGAAATGAAAGTATTTGGCAACAGATTACTTATGTAGGGTGAATATGAGTGAGCATTGATGACCCAGAAGATATTGGATAATTGGAGAATGGTAGTACCTTCAACAGTTATGGGGAAAGTTGAGAAAAGGAGTAGGCTTGGGGGTGGAAGAGATTGTTAAGTTGTGTTTTGTATTTGTAAGAAAGCTTCAGCAAAAGCTGACATTCCTGAAGTGGGAAGAATTGTGGAAAAGGCTAGACAAGATAGATAGACAGAGGACAGACTAGGGCTGGGGCTCTTGTTACCTCCAGTTAAGAGATGGAAGGTGGGAGAGATATTGCCTCTTCTTTCTGGTTCAAAAGTTAGTACTTTATCTTGTCTTAGGGTGATCAGTTTCAATTCAGTCATGTCCACTTCCTAACTCCTTTGAGAATCTTATATAAATAAGTGACTAGGGACAAAGCCTCTGTGTTCCTGGGCAAACAAGATCATAGTCTTGCTAGTTGCTTCATAAACAATTGAGCTACTGAGTCCTGAGACCTTCCCTAGAGTGGGTAATGTCTACTCTGCAGACCTGAAGACACATTCCAGTTGTCTCTTTAGCTTTTGCTAAAAGCCTTTACTGAGATCTAACTGGGCCAAGTTTAGTTTGAGATATCTATGACATCAAAGAGTTCATTATGTTTGAAAGGCACTAAGTGATGCTTGACTGTAGCTCATAAGGGAGACTAGGGCTAGACGTACAGACCTATACAAAGATGAAAATTGAACTTATAAAAAGCAATGAGATCACTAAGTGATGTAGTGTAAGGGAGGGAAATAAGTGTTTATTAAATGGCTACTATGTTTCAATCTTATAAATGTTTTAAATGTTATATAAATATTTTTCTATTTTACAGTTTAGGAAAATGAAGCATACAGAGATTAAGTGACTTTTACAGGACTTTCAACTGGTAAATGTCTGAGACAAGTTTTGAACTCAGGTCTTCTTGATTGCTGTCATGGTGCTCCATTCACTGTGCTACCTAGTTGGCTCTTCTCCAGAGGAAAAAGTGGAGAGGAACCAGAAGAGATCCTTGGTGGAGATTCATAATTAATAGGTGTGCTATGACTTAGGGATAGGCAATTTGGATCTGGTTCAACTTTTCTTCCTCTTATTTTATTTTCAAATCAAAGTGTCTATCTGTTCTTACTGTGCTTACTTTTCAATCCAGAGCTCTCAAGAGAGGAAGGACCATGGATTTCTCAGGAATTTAACCATTTTGAATGCATACCAGAAGGGGCTGTTAGCTATCACATGCAGACCAATCCATTTATATCTATGCATATGGACAAGAAACAATTATCTGGCATCAGAATTTTCAAAATTTATGTTTCTCATATATATTTATATGTGTGTATATGTATGATATGGTTATTACATACAAACATAGATTAATAAAAGTATTATTTCTTTGGGAAAAGACTATGTCTTAAAGGAATTACCTTATTTGAATATGCATCAAGTCCTTCCCTGATCCAATCAATCTTCTATTCAGTCACAAGTGATTTTCCTAAAGAACAGTTCTAACCATGTCATCCTTCACTCAATAAACCCAATGTTTTCTCACTCACCTCCAGGGTGAGATATACGATCCTGTTTGATGTTTACAGTCCTGTATAACCTATCCACTTCCAACTGCCCCACCCCCTACTTTTCCAGTCTTATCTCTGCCAGGAATACTGACTCCTTACAGTTCCTTAAACAAGACAGCTCATCTTCCTACCACTGCAGACATTTTCTCTGGCTTCTCCCATGTTTGGAATGTTTTCCCTTCTCATCTTTACCTCCTGACTTCCCTGGCTTCTTTCAAATCCCAATTAAAATCTCATCTTCAACGACCTTTCCCACCCCTCTTGATTTTACTGTCTTTCTTTTTATTGTTTTGCATTTTTCTTTCATGTAGCATACTTATTCATTCTTTCTTGTCTCCTCCATTAGACTATGAGTTCTTTGGGACTGTCTTTTGCCTTTTTTTTGATCCCTAGTGCTTAGCACAGTGCTTGGCACATAGCAGGCTCTTAATAAATTCTATTACCCCTGTGATCATCATTACTGCACAGGCTATATTAATCCAGGGCAAAGAACTAGGTGCACATTTTCTGCCACTACCTGAAATAGATTCACTACTGCTGACAGTATGTCAAAGAATTTTTTTCATATCCTACTTGATCAAATAGTTTTACCAGACAAAGCAAGTTTCAACAATATATGTATGTATGCATGTATGTATGCATGTATGTATGCATGTATATATATATACACACATGCACACAAACATCATACACACATTTGCAGTATTGTACATACAGTTTTTATCATTAAATTATAATGTAATCATAAGTTCTGTTGATCCCTCCTCATAGGAACCATTGAGTTCAGCACTTAAAAATCTCATTGTCTAAAAGAATATGTTTGCATCTAAATGTCTATGACTGGTAGTGGTTGTGGTGGTGGGGGGTGATTATCTACAAGTCCTAGATTGGACATTGTTTCTTTGACTTTTCTTGGACTATTTCAAGGTGAGGGGAGACTTTTTTCCTTCTCTCTCAGTATTGCTAAGTTCAAGAAAAAAGCTTATTTTAGTTGATGTTTGAGTCTGTTTGAGAAAATTCGATTTCAAGGAGTTACGTACTCCTTGTGTGTAATACTAGCAATGTGCTACTATTGCAAAGTTCTAATTCCCATGCCATCCTACATTCTATATAGCCAGGCTTCTTAAACTTTTTCCACTAGCAACCCTTTTTAACCTCAGAAATTTTTATATAACTCCAGGTATATAGATATATAAAATAGGTATAAAAATCAAACATTTACTGATAATAAATCTTAATTTCATGACCCCCAAATTCAGTTACAAGACCTCACATGGGGTTGCAAACAACAGTTTAAGAATCCTTGCTTTACAGAAAAATTCTCTCACCTACTATGTCCATATAGCCTGGGCAGCAGTCATCTCAGGCATTCATTATGTTTTGCTGATATCCTACTAATACACAAAATATTTGACAAAAAGAATAAGCATCATTTTACATACCTTCGATGAGAAGCATAATTGCCAGTAATATGTCCAGAGCCATCACAACCGGGGGTGGGGCACCTATGATTAAAATTGTAAATAGCATCATTTATTGGAATTTACTTGAAAAAAAATCAGAATGTTCAAATAATTGTTCTTAAAAAGCACCTTCTTTGCTGAGTTCTCAAAGATTGGTCTCTACTATTGTCCTATTTATCTCTGTAGAGACTGAACTAAAAATGAAGTACAACCTCCAAATACAAACCTTAGGTTAAATTCCTCCTCCTAAGATGCCATCATACTTCTAAGTAGGACTATGCAGAAAATAGCATTCTGTAGCTCTCTGAGCACAGAACAATGTTTTCTTAGGTCATCAACTAATTGAATTAGTTGATTTTGAACAACAAATGAGAACCCCAAATGTAGTTAAATGCTCTCATGGATACTTTCAGAAGTGTGGTATAGTGAATAGAGGGCAAGACTTGGAGTCAGGACCTAATTCAAGTCCTGTGTCTGATTGATATTGGTTTTATAACACCTGAAGGTCAACTCTCTAAGACTGTAAGTCACTCAGTCTATTACAAAGGAGTTACAGATCTCCAACCAGATCTGTGGAGGGAATTTCCATACGGGGAAATTCTAACTGAAGAAATCACAGACACTAACTGTGCCATGAGCTCTTTAAATTTAGTAGAGTGCGGTTCTAATGTCATGTCTTTATGCAGAGTGAGATGTGCCACGAGTTAAATCTTGCTGCTGCTATAACTACAATGTGGATACTTCCATTAAAAGTCTTAGGTAATAGTTTGCACCCTGATCCCCAGTATCATAAAGGAATCTAATTGTACTTAATCCAACATTTGGTTATCATTGAAAACCAAGACAAGAGGCCCTAAGGTATTCAGTGACCTAGATGTGGTCTGAAGGAACAAAAATTTTATCTTTTCTCAGGCTACCTTTATTGACACAGACTGATTTGACTTCTAGTTCCTGGAATACAGCACTCCATTTCCCAGGTTGCCCAGGTTGTTGCCCATACTTAGAACACTTTGCCCTATCTTGGTTAATTTGCCTTCCTTTCAAGACTTAGCTCAAACTCCATCTTCTTTGGGTGGGATTTGAAGAACTACCTTTTAGATTACTTGCCACATATCCTGTATATAATTTTCTATATCTAGTGACATGTTATACACACCATTAGAATATATGCTCTTTGAAATCAAGTACTTTTTTGTTGTTGTTTTTGCCTTTTCTTGTAACCTAGAACTTAGCCTGCAATTTAAAAAAAAAAAAAAAATTCTTGTTCATTGAGTGATTAACTGGCTTCTTACACAGTGGACTGTTAAGTTCTTTGTGGGTAGGACTATTTATTTGTTTTTGGGTTTTGTCTGTGTATTGCCAGGTCCACCCCAGTACCCTGCATGCATAGCAGGGACTTAATGTAAATGCTTGTTGAGTATAATGTAACTGAATTAGTTGGTTTTGTTTTTTGATTGGCCAGTTGTGCACCAAAATTATCTGTGATTTCAATTTTGGTTAAAACATTTAACCAAGCTACTCTTTCATACCATTTTTCATCTAGAAGGATATTTAGAGCATATTGATCCATACAAACTATGCCAACTTTGGAGCCAGCAACCAAAAGCCAGAGACCAAGAGGTTCTGGGTGTTTTGTTTTATTGCTGTCATGACTAATCTAATGATTTACAGGCTGTCTCACTGACAATAAATTATCAATTCAACAATCTCACAACACTCATCATGAAACATACAAAGACCAAATATTAGGGCAAAACTTGGTACTTTTTCCTAATTTCACCTCTGGCCTAAATTACAGTGATGCTAAACAATATCACCATCTAGTGGTAAAATTGTAACTTAACATTTTTTCTAGGCAAGTCACCTACTGGGCACCTGCTTTTAAGACAAAAGTAAAAATAATAATAATGAATAGATAATTAGATAAATAAAGCAAATAAGCAAACTAATAAATTAAATTTTAACTTGGTGGGGTTAGAATTATTTAATTATCTTTATACAGATAACAAGAGCTTTATGTTGATTTTCTGAATGGAAAGACATACTTGATATCAAATATTGAGATAAAGTCAGTAGATATAAAAACTCGAGGCTTAGACAGCAAGAAATCTAATATCTCAAGATGAGAGGATAATTTTCAATGAGCAAAATAGAAAATAAAATGAAATGCACATCAATTTTAGTTGCCCAAATGCCATGTTTTGACAGGGATGTGTGAAAACCTGTTGTAATTTTAAACTGCTCTAAGTCATGTGCATCCTTAAGCAACGGAATGTAATGCTAAATTTCACAGGATGCTTATATCATATTGAAAACCTGAGCTTAGTTAAGGGCCAGTCCCCACAGTAAGGGTAACAAACAGCAGAGTGGAAACGATTTTCCTACATAGTTTTTCTAGAAGCCATTCTCTAGAATGAGAAATGTGTTTCATATTAATACATTTTCCTATCAAGTAAAGAAAAGGTTAAGAGTGATCAAAAATAAAGGCAGGGAAGAAGAAGAAAACAGAGTTTAAAAAAATAGCAATATGTACATTGGTAAAAGGATATTTTAAATGGGCATAAAATGGGCAAATCTAGAATTTGAACACTCACCCATGACTGGGTACAAAGAAACATATACACACAAACACACAGATTTTGAAAAAATAAAAGGCTTAATAGCCTATGTTCAAATAATTTACTCAGTAGAATTCAACTGGTCATTCCTCCCCCCACTATCCATATTTGTTTGAGGGTAAAAACACATCCTCCATAGTTGTGGGTTGCTTTCCCAAGTAGGTAATTACCTACAAACACATGGCCTTCAGCAGAGGAAGAGCTATAACTAATACAAGTCATCATTCCTTAGCACTAACTGTGACATAAATTTTGTTTTGAGAATTTACTAAAAAGGGGGATACTATTTTTTTTTATAAGCCCAATAGAAACACTGCTGGGTCAAAGGGTATGTACAGTTTGATAGCTTTCTGAGCATAGCTCCAAATTGCTCTCCAGAATGGTTGGATATGTTCACAGTTCCACCAACAATGGGGATACTATTTCTTAAGAACAAGTCATTTATACTTGACATTAATTTTCTTAAATATTCTCTTTACCTCTCCTAAGTTAAAATACTTACTGCAAATCTATTCATTTTAATGAGAAAAAAATCTTCAGAAATATTCATTAGATTCTTCCATTACTATCACAAGTGTTTGTAATATAATACAATGCAGGGATTATCATTTTATAATATATAATGAAATGCCAATGCTTATATATCAATGCATTATCATATTGTAATGCAGTAATAATATAGAACATATAGTACTGTCAGAACAAATGAATAGGTGGAAAGAATCCTCACCAGTAATATTCCATATCAAGAGTTTGGACTAAGCATCTATTTATTTATTGGACTCTGTACTCTCAGTAGTTTTGGGAACTCTATTGTTGCAGAATAGCATAGCTGAGTTGCCCCGGAGGGCCAAAAGATATTGGTCAATGCAAGCAATCCATTCCCTCTTTTCTGGAATGCACACATGCTCTCTTCATTCATCTCTGCCTGTTAGAATGTCTTGCTTCAGCCAGTGCTTTTTTTCAAACATACTTTTTCTAAATGAAGCCTTTCCTGATCTACCACCATCCTGCCCACAGTGCCTTCCCCACCAAAATAAATCTATTCTTTTTAATATCTTAGAAGTGCTTAATAACATTTATTAACTTAAGCAATAGTGTTTAGTCCTTTGTGGCCAAGAATTGTTGTTTTTAATTTCTAAATTGCCACGGTCTACTCCAGTATGATATTGGTAACAAGCACTCAATAAATGCTTATTCCATATAATATAACTGAATGACCTATTTTCATTTTCAAAATTAGTTATATATATATATGTTATATATATGTTGTCTCCACTTAGTATGTTATACAGGTGGTCTCTTCTGCTGGTTAGATTTTAAACCCTTTAAGGTCATAGACTATGATTTTTTCTTTTTTATCCATAGCACCTACATCAATGTCTGGATCAGACCTGTTATTTTATCATTTTAGGGATCTTTTGGTAAGGAAATATCAATGCAAATCAGTACATAGAAGCATAGGTGATGATAGCTCATGGTCACATGAAGCCAGAGACAGAAACTTAAACTTAGATTATCCTGACTCTAAAGCTCATCCTCAGTCCAGTGGAATTATACTGTTTCACATGTCTTAGTGTTCATACATACAATAACATACATATGGAAATATATGTATGTGTACACATACATACATGTATATATAATTATATATAGAAACCATGTCAAACATAATTATATAATAATAATAATGCAATAAATATAATTTATAACTATATATGGGCAGCTAGGTGACACGAGTTCAAATCCAGCCTCAGACACCTACTAGCTGTGTGACCCTGGGCAAGTCACTTAACCATGTTTCCTCATCTACAAAATGAGCTGGACAAAGAAATGTCAAACCCACTCCAGTTCTCTATCAAGAAAACTCCAAATAGGGTCACAAAGAGTTGGACATGACTGAAAATGACTGAAACAAAAAATAAATATATATAAAACCATATATTTTTAATTATTATAAATTAAAATGAAGTATCATTCCTATTGCATAAATTATTTAAGGAACTTTTGATAAATTTGAATATAATTTATCAAAACATCTTTTCCTTGCCAAAAAAGGCAGGAAAAAAAACAAGCAGTTGAAAATTTTTTTCCCTCCATCTACTTACAAACACACAAACTCAACTTGGCTCATGTCCCCAGAATTCTATATGTAGGAATCTGTAAGTTCATGATGTTCCTGAGGATTCCATTATCCCTGCTGACTTTCTTTAGAATGCAGGCATTTTGGGTTTGTTTTTCTAATCATGATTGGAACTTACCCAGTGTGAACTAGACCTCCCTCATGCTGTTGATGCTACAGTTAGCAGACTGAAAAACAAACCCAAAAAGGCATGTGGAAATCTGCATTTGCATGAACACTCAGTGGTTACAGTGGAGTGCCAGAGACACTGAAAGATTTCTGCTGTTCTGTACATTTGCTCTTAGCCTCATTCAGAACCAGGGAACACAAATTTCTAAGAATCAGTAATCTATCTTTGCACCTTCTAACAGTAAGGTGCAAGTGGAAATAGGAGCCCCAAAGGTACTAATCTGCTTGCCTCAGATCTCTCCCTATTCTTATTGCTTCTATACAAAGCCACTAACGTCATTTTCCTAAAGCATAGGTCTGAATATGTTCTTTTGCTACTTAAAAAACTCCAATGGTTCCTTTACTTATAGGCTCAAATATACCCTTCTCCATTTGGTGTTTAAATGACTTTATAGTCTTGTCCTTTCCTATCTTTCCAATCTACCCCATTTAGAGTTTTCTTGGTAAAAGTACTAGGGTGATTTGCCATTTTCTTCTCCAATTCATTTTACAAATGAGGACTTGCCTCAGTTTTTCTTGTTATTAACTGTTAATCTCTCACTTTACTTTGTTGTTGTTTTTGATCCATAATTTCTATGATTTCTCATTTGTGAAAGGAGGAGATCAGCCTGGATGACCTGTACAATCCCTTCAAGCTCTAAATTTGTGAGTCTTGTTATTTTTCTGGAACACATGAACTAAATTCTGGAATTATTCATTTATTCAATCCTATAACCTAGTTTCTTTGGATGTAAAGTCCCTGAAGCAGATAAGTTGCTCAGTGGATAGGGTGTTGGGCCTGGAGTCAGTAAGAGAGGAGTTCAGATATGAACTCAACTACTTAGTAGCTGTGTGACCTTGCATAAGGCATTTTTAACTCCAGTTTCCCTTAATCTATTGGAGAAGGAAATAGTGAACCACTCCAGTACTGTAGCCCAGAAAACCTCATGGACAATATTGGCATGCTGTGGTCTACCAGGATATAAAGATTTGGACACAATAGACAACAAAGTCTTTGAAGGCAGATATAGTTTCAGGTTTTTTTTCATAGAATCATCAGACTTCAACATAGTCTGTAGCATACCTATTGAAAATTTCAGATAGTTTGCATTCACATGGAATTTAGTATTCAAGATATTATTCCCTTTCTCAATTTCTGTATATCAGGAAAGTCTAGATTAAAATAAACAAACAAAATCCCAAACTTTAATCATATAAAACAGAACATAGATTTAGAATTGTAGGGACCTCAGAAATTATCTACTACAATCTTATTTTATAGGTAAGAAAATTAAGGCCTAATGGGTTTAAGCTACTCTCCTCAATCAAAAGGTAGTGAGAATTCTGGGCTTCCAGGCTTCAAAGGCAGATCCTTTCTCAACTGCATCTTGCTTTTGAGGAGGTGATTATTTGGATTCCCAAAGGCTTCCTAGCTTCAGAACAGTATTTACATCAGTGCTCCTTTATACTTAAAGTGAGTTCCCCTGGTGCATTTAATACCTATTTACAAAAATTCAATTTGCATCTAACTTTTCAAAGGCATGCCCATCCCCTGTGAAAAATGAAGACTACATGTGATTACTCCTGGTCTCCTGTGGAGAGGATGCTTTAGGAGTTTTTACTGAGCAGCTTGCATTGGGAAATAGCAGATGAAGCTAACTGTGTTTCCATAGAAACTGCCCCCTCTTTCTCTCCCATGAAAACTTGTGCAGGTTCTCAGCGTAGAGGCAGTTGGACCAGCACAGGAAAGTGGTTTTTTTCCCCCTAAAGACTAATTTCAATTTAGACATTCTCTTTGTCCTCTGGTGAAGACCCTTGATGTACATGGATTGCCAAAGGGTTGAAAGATTATAAGATGTCTGTTAATTTCGATGTGAAAAAAATCATTTTTATGTTCATATATCTGCAACTAAATTTAGCATGACCTTCAATGATTAATTCTTAAAAAAATTATTTTGAGAAATCCAAAGATTTTACCAGTTTGCCAAAGGGGTCCATGACATACTAGATGAAGAATCCTGTCCTAGGATTATAGTTTTAAAGCTGGACAGGTCCATGGGAATCATGTACTCTAACCTCAGTGGTAAACTGAGATCCAGAGAGTTTAAATGACCTGCCCAACACCAAGCAGTTAGTGTTAGTCACACTGACATAATAAAAATCTTTACCTATCAATCTGTTGAACCATCCTGCCTTCTGTAATTTTATGATCATTATTGAATATGAATACTATTCAAAATGTATAGGACAATAAAACTTGGTTGTCCTCTGGGATAAAAAAATGTTGAGAAAGGAAAGCTGAATTAAGTAACCTTGAAATTTGTATAGCAATTATGGGGAAATTAAAAAGAAGGATAAAGAATAATCCTCTACTTCTGGTCTTATCTTCATTCTTCATTGTGGCTAAACGGCTTATGGCCACAGGTAACCTCTCTAATACCTTTATTTGTACCTTTTATAACCAATTAAGTTCTAAGGTGGAAAAAAATAAGAACAATAATCTGGTTCTCATGAGTTGATATAGTGAACAGAGTGCTGGATTTGAAGTTGGATAATCTGGGTTTTAATTCTGCCTTAAACACCTACTAGCTATGTTACTTTGGCCAAGTCACTCCTCTCAGGTTCAATTTCTTCATTTGCAAACTGAAAGCTTTGGACTATATGGCCTTTCAAATCCCTTCCAGCCCTGAATTCATAATCTCAAAAACACAAATACACATGCACAAGCACACACACACACACAGACACACACACTTCACAGGAATATTCCAGTTTCCATTTAGGGCTGAGGAGTCAAACAGGCTGCCCAGGGGTCACATGCTACCCATAAACTTTCCTGTGTACATCCTAAACCAGATTAAAGTGTGATTAAGAGATATTTAACAAAATAAATAAAAATATAATAGAACACAGAGAATGTAGTTTTCTAAATCAATATGCAGCCAGGAGGGGTCCTTATGCATAATTTATTATCCCCCATTTTAGCTAGGTGGTTCAGTGGACAGAGCACTGGATTCATCTTCTTGAGTTCAAATCTGGTCTCAGGTTCACTAGCTGTGTGACTGTAGCTATGTCACTTAACTTGGTTTGCCTCAGTTCCTCATCTATAAAATGAGCAGAAAGAAAAGACAAACTATTATGCTATCTTTGCCAAGAAAACCCCAAAGGAGGTTATGATGAGTTGACCATGCAACAAAAATTTCTGTTTGAGTTTGTCATCGCTAATTTAAGGTAATTATAATTTTATCTTTTATTTTATGAAAACAGATTATTTTAAAAACATACTCTTAAATTTTTCTTATATTTTTTTTAGGCAGTATGGTATAGTGGACAGAGAACAGATCTCAAAACTAGGAAGGCCTAAGTTCAAAACCCAATTCCTATATATTTTGGCTATATGACACCAACAAGTCACAACCTCTCAGTGCTTTGTCAACTTTCTAAGATAATAAATGACAGTGAAAGTCAAGTCCAACATTGGTAGAGGGGGTTTCTTCACCAAGGTATTATGTATACCAATGAACTCATAGGCTAAATTTCAATCTCCTATGGTATATGGTATACCAAAGATTATAAAGAAAGAAAAAAAGCAAACGATCAAAAGTATCTAAATACACCATTATTTTTGGTGTTCCATAACCACAATTTACCATCTCTACAAAGAACAGAGGAAGGTGCTGCCTCATATTTCAAAGAAGAATCTTAATACTTTCTGTGAGTTTTTGTGAAAAGTTATCAAAGCATGGGTGTATATGTATATATCAAAAGAGCTTTCCAATGGAAGTAGCATTTGGTTTATTTTGATTATCTAATGTCAAAAGTACCTTGATATTTACATAGGAATAAAAGTTTATTGACTTTGGTTTTCAGCAGACTTAAATGTCTTCCTAAATTTGGACAGGAACCCATCAAGCACACTTAACTATAAAGAGCTGATTTCTATATATAGACCATAATAAACATTGCATTATCTAAAATAATGTGCATGGATGTATATAAAAAAGAATAGTTTCATATTTTCATACATAAAGGATAGCAAAAGTATGAATCAGATATTTGGATTAAACTCTTATTCAGCTCAGTTCCTGAGTCCATCTCTGATTTGTTCTTCAGTCATTTTACCTCTTTATGGTTTTGAATCATATGATGTCATAGCTAGAAAGGACTTCAAGATCATCTCATTCAATACCCTCATTTTGCAGATGAGAAAACAGAGATGTAGAAAAGTAATTTGTCCCTGGGTCACTGGTAAAGTTGGGACATTAGCCCAGGTCTTTTGAGCTAAGTCCATTTCTTTTCCAAAATATACCATATCTGGCCTGTCTAGCTACAAATCTATAAATTTATTTTATCTGGCAACTTCATTTACATGGAAGACCTAGAATAATTTCTATTTTGTTTTGTCTTGTAAAAACTTTTTTTTATTTTTCTTTCTAAAAAGGAATGTTATAGAGATTAATGAATTAATGTTCAATCCTTTGGGAGTATATTACTTAAATGATATTTGCTATTATATATTATAGGGGTCAGAAGACCCTAATACAGGTCAAAACTTTGATAATATAGACAAAGTAACTAGTTAATTTCAAAGGGCTATAGAAATATCAGCTATTGTTACAATCTTGGAGATAGCCATTTGTATGTGTATGTCAAAAGTACATTTTAAAAACTGGAACAATGATCCATTCAGTGTCATGGCCCTATAGATGAAACACTTTCATAATAGGCCATTTGCATGACTAATTCCTTTGGAAGGGGTCCAAGATCAGATCACATTCTACTCTGTAGAAATTATAGAACATCAAAGAAAGCAGATATGATTTTCCTGAGTGGAAAGAAGAACCTGGTATTTTGATTCTACAACTAGTGAATTTTCTGTTATACCACTATTCATATGAGACTTTACAATGATTCAGGAATCAAAAAACATCTTAATCTTTACATCAAATATCTCTGATAAAAGTCTGATATCTTAGATATGTAAAGAATTGACACATATGTATAAATATGTAGATGTGCATACATGTGGTATATCTCCATCAGTCTATTTCTCTATCTCTCTATCTACTATTTCTCACGGGACATTCTGAACTTGGTAAGTATGTATACAGTTTTTAGAAGAAGAAATGAAAATTATAAGCATTCAATATGGAATCAGTGTGCAATTCAAATCCAAGCACTGATCCTTACTGACTGCCTTTATAATCTCAGGCAAATTTCTCAATTTCTCTGGACCTTAGCTGCACATCCTAAAATTAGGAGCCTGAACTAGATGGCTTCTTCAGGCTTTTCCAGATTTAAATCTGGTATACCATGGGTAATCATATAAAAATTTCCATGTCACAAATAATAAGAGAAATGCAAATTAAAAAACAATTTTGAGGTTTTGCTTCACAGCCATCAAATTAGCAAAAATGATAAAAGTGGAAATCATCAATATTGAAAGGGTTGTGGCAAAATAGGTATAGCTACGACTTAGTCTGACTTCTCTGAAAAAACAATTTGAAACTTTGTAAGAAAAGTCACTAAATTGTTCAAGTTCTTCACTCCATAATCTCACTATTGAACACACAATTCAAGGAGATTAATGATATAAAGTCCCATGACAAAATATTCAGAATTTTACTCTTTTTGGTAGCAAATCAATGGAAACAAAACAGGTTACTACTAATTAGGGAATGAGTAAGAAATTTTGGCATGGGATCAGATAGGCTATAAGAAACAACAGATAATTAGTCAGAGAAACTTGAGAAAATTTGGATGAACTAATATAAAACAAAATAAGCAGAATCAAGGACAAGTTATACAAACTGACCATAATGGTGGGAAAGGACATGATAATAAAAGCCATCAAAATTCAAATCAGTATGATGATCACCTTTAGCTACACATTGCTGATGAGATATACTTCTCTCCTCTTTGCAGAGAAGTGGTAGACTCTTGGTAGGGAATGAAGAATATAGTTAGTTATGGTCAATATATTTATTTTGCTTAACTGTATTCCTTTTTATAATGAAGTATTCTATTTGGGAGGAGTGATTAGGAAATAGAAGCAATATTTAAAAAGTATCAATAAAACTTTCTTTTTTAAAAAGACTTAACTAACATTATTAGTAGTTAGTTATGTTAGTATTATAGGATTTAGCATTAGAAGGAATCTTAGCAATCAATCCAATTTAAATGAAATTCACAATTACTAAATCTTTTTTATTTTGAAATTCAAAAATTAGTCTCACAATTTGATGTAAGCAATACTTATTTTCTTGATTTATAATTTTCATCCTCATACTTGGTTCAAATTTTTTTTAAAAAATTGGTAAAATTAGAAAAGTTTATTTTTGTTGCTTCTTGGGCCTCAGTTCCTTCATACGTGAAATAGGAAATAGCTGTATTGGTTACCTCATAGACTCAATATAAAGAATGCAAGTTTAAACTTAGAGAAACATAAGTTATTACTATAATTATGTATTTAAATTAATTGAATAAAATGAGAACCAGACAGAATCTGATGATTGTCCAAGGATACTTGTTCAACATATATTTAACCAGCAATTTTTATACCTGAGTAAATGGGAGGGTTTTGGGAAGGATTCCCTGGTGATATGATTGTAGGGGTAGAGGAAATATGTTGTAGCAATCAAGGCTTAGGGAAAGCAGGGGAAAAATATTTCAGGACAGTGCTCATAGCACATTTCAGGACATAGCTCATAGGTACTACTCTACCCTAGTTGTGGCTCTGATCCTAATTAATTTAGAGATTAAGAAAAATAAATGAAAGGACAGAAAAAATTCAATTGAGTACTTGGAACTTTAGATCAAACAACAATAAATTATTGTAATAACTGAAGGTCAATTGAATAATAGGGCTCAGTTATTAAGTTACTTAATCAGAGCAAACATATTGCCCTCCCATTTGTCATGTCCCAAACAGAACAAAATACAAAGTATAAATTAAATATATGTAAAATATATTTTGAAATTTTAAAAAATTGTGAAAAAAGGCAAATGTGGTTCTTTTTTACCCTAACAAAATAAAATGGAAAAAAAGATATAATTTGGCTGCCCTCAAAGGGGCCACACAGAGTTAGGCCAAACCCCTAACTTTTTGGATAAGGAAACTGAGATCCAGAGAGGTTAAATGATTTGCCAAGGTAATTCAGTTGATAAGTAGCAAAGTTATGTGTTGATATTTTAAATTGAAAACTCTTCTTTGATTTTATTATATTAAACAATGTTCTTCAATTGAGGCCTGTAACCTTTTATGGGCCAGGTCTGGTCCCAAAGGGTATGTTATTAGAAGAATTGGAAGTTGGAAAGATGGATTCTATCTTCCCCTCAAAAGATAAATTTGAGGTTTGTATTGCCTCTTCAAAGAAGTTATAACCCAACTGCTACTTAGGTAGCCACAAGAAAAAAATCTCTCTATTCTCCACATTACCTGGCAGCTGTGATAAGTACCCCTGTCTATAATCAGGGAGACTTACCCCCTTTCCTCCTCTAATCTCCTGTTCATTTTGGATAGGACAAAGTGAGTCTCAAAGGTTGAGGAGATCCAGATGAGTTACAATATCATTATTTCAGTTTTCTTCCAACAACAATGCCTTTTCTGAACTTTACTATTTTTTGGAAGTTACCACCATTCTTACAATCACCCAGGAACATAACTTTGGGGTAATCTTTGTCTCTTCACTGTTCCTTACCTCATATATCTAATCAAATGCCAGATCTTATAATTTTTATCCCACATCTCCTGTCACATGTCTCTTTTCTACTCACATAGCTGCCACCTCAGTGCTGGCCCTTTTCTTATCTAGTCAGGAATATTGCAACAGCCTCCATATTGTTCTCCTGCCTAATGTCTCTTACCTCTCCAATTAATCTTCACTTGGATTTAGCTAAAAGGCTGAGAAGTGATTCTCCAATCCATTCTGCTTTCCACTTGGTTATCAAAGGGATAAAATCTATTCATATTCCTCCTCTACTTATAACTTCAGGGGATTCCTATGGATTATGGGAAAATGTTATAATTTTATAATAGAATATTGGTATAATGTAATCATTATTATAGTAATCACAAATTTATTTCCTATTTATCTCATTTAAAAATCAACTTATAAATTTTATAATGTATATAATTAGTAGTATAGGGAGCTCTCAGGGAGACACTTAAATTACTACAGACAGGTGCACCTTCTGTGCAGCTGATAGTCTTAGGCAGTTATCTACTAAAATTAGGGGTTAAGTGATTTGTTGAGGGTTATACAATTAGTATGTAGGACTTGAACCCAGGTTTTCCTGCCTTGCAGGCCAGTTTTCCACAGATATAACATGCTTCCTCTTAGTACATAATTTATAAATAAGTAAATAATTTATAAATAAATATGTACATATTATAAGATCAAGTCCAATTTTTTAGATCAAAAAATGGAGAATGATCAGAAAATTTTGGAGATTACTGATCTGATTACTGATTTGGCCCAATTACCTATTTCACTTTAACTAAATAGATAAGGCCTAAATTGAAGTATGAATTTTTCCTCACTATATCAGTTTGACTATTTAACTTCTCAAGATCAGATTTTAAAATCCAAACAAATTAAAAGCCTTTGTAAATTGTATTTTTTAACAGTAAAAAGATAGCCTAATTTTCTCTCTGGGGACATCATAATTTACATGAATTTACATAAACAGCACCCATTCTTCTGTCTTTCACTATTTTCTATCCTGCCCTTGTTCCAAAGGCACCATGGTACAATTGGTGAAATTTCTATCAACTTTTTCTTTTCTCTGTTCTTTTCTCTATTTGGTATTATCTACTTCCAATTTAGGTGTCTCATCTTTTTCCTGCCTTTCAATTTCAGGAGAAAAATTTGTTAACTTGTTCTTACTGAACTAAATTTCCTGGATAAATTTGAAGATGCTTATACCCTCTTTTAGGTGTTTAATTAATTTATTTTTTAAACTTTTTTTTGTGAGGCAATTGGGGTTAAGTGACTTGCCCAGGGCCACACAGCTAGGCATTGTTAAATGTCTGAGACCAAATTTGAACTCAGGTCCTCCTGATTTCAGGGCTGGTGCTCTATCCACTGCGCCACTTAGCTGCTCCAGGTGTTTAATTTAAAAAGAAGTAAAAAATCTCAAGTCAAAAGAATGAATTTCTAATGGTAGAATTTTAATTATCAACTAATTAGGAGGATGTATTATCTGGAAGAGGGGGCTATCTTCCTTGAAATATTTCTTGAAATCATCATGTAAGTGTTTCACTTATAGGTATAGGCAACCCTGCTTTTTCATCTTTTTTATCTTTTTTGTTTTGTTTTGTTTTAACCTTGGGAAAGCCATGGAAATAAAATGTTGGATCTGGAAGATACCTTAGAAATACTCTATTCCTACATCTTACTTCTCCATTGTAAAGAAGGAAGAAGCAATAGTTTTAAGGCTGAAGAACAGTATTTTGGTGTATATGTGTACAGAGGCAATAAACTCTGAAAAAAAATTCTAGATCAAGCAGGTAATTTCTTTTCAACTATAGGTCAAAAAGAAAGAGTCATCTTACTTGTGTGAAATCTCCCTGTAATTTGATGTGGTCAGGATACAGACTATTCTGGTCAATAAAAAATTTGTTTCACTTTCATTAAAATCACAGTATTCAGGCACTTAATTGACAGATAAGAAAACTAAGACTTTTAAGTTTAGCTTGTCCAAAGTCAAACAGATAGAGTAGTTGTAAATTGTAGCAGAGTTGGGATTTAATCCCAGTCCTTTGATTCAAAATCTACTGCCTTTTTTACTACTCAAAGATTCAATGTAATTGCAATCAGCAAACATTACATACAAAGTATTCTGTTAATAAATAACTGCCATTCTTACCATATATATCATAAAATGAGAAATCCAAAAACACAAAACAGTACTCTCACAGTAACAGGATTTATAATAATATTTATCACTATCATTATAGATATTTAGACAGTATTTCAGTATTTGGCATTGTCTCTAGGTTCTCAACATCTGAATTAATTTTCATAAGCTGGAGAGACAAATTTTTATTAATGGAAGTTTAGGAGGTGAGGATTAGTGGGAGTGTTTGAATTCCAGTGAACAGAGCCTTTACTGTCTTGAGCTCAGGGTTACCTTAAGCTTGAGGTCTTTTGTCTCTTAAGCTATTGGTGACTCTCAACCCAAATCTCTTTGTATTCAATTTCGAATAAACATGCTTAATATTTTATATAGATTTATATGTGTATGCATTGTTTTCTCTAGAAGGATGCAAGTTCCTTGAAGACAGCACCTTTTGTCTTAACCTTTGTTTTATGTCTCAGACAGGACTTGAATTCAGGTCTTTTTGCTCTCTCTTACTTTTATATATGTACTTAACCTCCTTCCTATCTTGGCCCAGCTGCTTGATAGATGCTGGTTGAATTGAGTCAAATTAAATCTAGTTTAACTTTAACCAAAGAGAATGACTCATGGTTGATGAATTAAACATTAAAGTATACTAAGGTATCTGAGGACAACTAGATGACCCAGTGGATTGAGGACTGGGCTTGTAGTCAGGAAAACCTGAGCTCAAATTCAGCCTCAGACACTTACTAGCTGTGTGACCCCGGGCAAGTCTCTGTTTCCTTCAGTTTCCTCATGTGTTTTTTTTTTTTTTTTTTTTTTTTTTTTTGTCAAGAAAACATCAAATGGGGACATGAAGAATCAGACACAATTGAAAAGACTGAACAACACCAACCTTAAAATATAGGCAGGATTCAAAATATACTTAAGCAGAACTGAGGCAAAGTCTAGGATTATGCTTGTGTTTTGTATAGGTTGATATATTTTTAGAACTTGAAAAGTACTTGCTGTGGCAGCCTTATTTTTCATTCTGCATGAAATTATTTGGTCCAATATCCATATCCTTATAAATAATTTGTGACAATAACAATAGCAGCATTTAGCATAGCATATTTAGCAATAGCAGTATTGTAAGGTTGGCAAAGAACATTTGATCCTCATAACAACCCTGGGAGGTAGGTGCTAAAATCATCCTCATTTTACAGATGAGGAAACTGAGGCACTGATTTAGTGGAAAGGCACAGAGTGGTTAAGTGATTTGCCCATGTCATACAGCTTAGGAGTGTCTCTGGCTAGATTTGAACTCAGGTCTTCCTGACTTCAAACCCATTGCTCTCTCTACTGCACCACCTAGCTGCCTCCCAACAATGTCAATAAAATAAATGATTTACTGTTAAACCAAGGGGTCCTTTTATACCATAATCATACAGCATTTAAAATTAATCAGTTCCCCACCCCCACCCTCAAATGACAAAGGCTGTAACTCCCCACAGCAGAGAAGGGATTAATGGATCTGAGTGTACAGTCTGGTTCTGACCCCTTAATGCCAACACTGTTAGCCGCCGCAGAGCTGAATGACGTACCAGACCCATCCAGCAAATACGCTTTTGTCCAGTGTGGCCGAACGTACCTAGCACATCCTGACGTCCCATTCATTTAAGGGGATGTTCCATGGGAAACTGCTGCCAGAGCACATGCACGTTCCAGCAGCAGTGGAGGCAGCTAAACAAGAGGCTGGGGCAGCTGGACTCAGTATTGGGATTGGACTCGAAGGACCCATGCAAAAAAAACAAACAAACAAAAAAACAAAAACGAAAGATGACTAGTGCAATGGACTCAAGGCAACAAACATTCCCATTTCTAACCACCTTCCTCAATCCAAAGGATATTACCTAAAGGGGGCTGTTTTACATCCAGTAGGACTTTTCCTGATTGTAGGGAATACCATAATATGGCATATGCAATTGCTAAGTGTGGTTTGGATTTCATATGATCGTAGCATGTTAGAGATGGAAAGATCTTTAGAACATAGAACATGAGAGGCAGCAAGGTATTGTGGAAAGAATTCTAGCCTTGCATTCAGATGATCTGAATTTAAATCCCACTTTTGATACTTCCCAGTCAACTGTCTTAAGATTCAGTTTCTACATCTATTAAATGGAGATAAAAATATTTGCACTTCCTACTTTTACAAAGCTGCTATTAAAAAAACAGTTTGTAAATTTTAAATTTTTATAGAAGTGTTACTATTATAGAACATAGAAGATTGGAGATGGAAGAGACCTTAAGAGGTCACTTAATTTAGCCACCTTATTTTAAGGAAGTGAAACCTGAAGAATTCCACATGTGAAGGAAATTTTCTCAGATTTGAATTTGTCAGACATTTAAGCAGCAAGGCTAAAAACAAAAATGAAAAACCACTCCCTGTTTGAGTTACTAAAACTTTTGGATTGATATCAATTTATCTTGAGTGAAATTAAAACAACAACAGCAACAATATTTATGGATACACTTGAAATTGATCTTTTTCTTATGGAGTTTAATCAAGTCTGAGGCTAGATACCTGTCAATCCATAAAAATTTAGTGAGTTCCTGAAACCACCATTTGAAGAAATGCCTTGGCCATCCATACTTACTTCTTTTCTGGCTTCACATCTGCTACCTAATAATTCTTCAATAAATACTCTCCTCTGTCTCTCTCTCTTTCTGTCTGTCTCTCTGTCTCTGTCTCTTTCTGTCTCTGTTTCTGTCTCTGTCTCTCTGTCTCTGTCTCTCTCTCTCTTTTTTTCTGTCTTCCCCCTCATTTTGTTTCTTCCTTCCCATCCCAAGTGCCCCAAAAATGAATGCTATGAGCACCCATATGTATTTGGCTTATAAGGAAGAATTGCCAATGTGTATAAAACCTATAAGGCTCTCTTTCCTCACCAAATATTAATTGTACTCTGGGAAAAACAAACAAACAAAAAAGCTAAACAAATAAAAATATTCCTTGTTCCAATCCTTTTAAAGCAAAGAGAATGGAAGGTTAGTTAGGTACTAAAATATAATAGAATTTTTCTAGCACTTCAAGTCAACAAACATTTATTATGCAAGGTCCTGGGAAACAAGCCCCATTATACTTATATTAGGAATCGAGAAAGATACAAATTTAGATAGAACAACAATCCCTGCTTCTAAAGAATTTAAAGATAGTTTGGGTACTTTTAATATAGGTTTTGTTCTATAATAGTAGTGCAAGGAGACAAAAGATGATTGTTTTTGCTGATAGGAACACATAATTACAAAGGTAGAAATGAAGGAACTAGACCAGAAATCACCAGCTCTACTGCATACCATTGCCCTTATTTTCATCTTGTACTGAGTTGATTTCCTTGGCAAAAAGATAAATTCATAAGGATTGAAAAGAACCTGCTTACTCTAGCTCCGTACAGTTTTTATATAATTTTTTTTTCTAAATGGGATCCTCTGGGATGATTTTTAGAGATCCAGATTAATAAACAAGGTTATGATGGGAGTTAGAAGAATTTTTCTAATCCCTTTTAACAAAGAAGCTGGGACTGGAGATCCTAAACCCAGAAAGAAGAAAAGAAATTCAAAATACAAGACTTAAAAATACCAATGGTCTTTTCTAACTAGCTGGCTTGTATCGATAATTTAGTTTTTAACCATAAAAGAAACATATCTTGTTCCTTGTATTAAGATAACGACATTCATTAAGCACCAATTATGTTCCAGGTACTATGCTAAGTGCTATTAAGCAAAAAAATCTGGTAGATTCCTCTCAATTTGAGGGCAGGGATGACAGAGTTCCCCTAAATTAGTGTATGATAGCAGAGAATAAACAATAGTAATAGCAGAGATGTAAACAGAGAGCAGAAGAAGACAGAGCAACTCAATTGACACATTGGCTGAAAGCAGAGATGGCCATCAGAGAACAGGATAGCAAAAAACATAGAACAGCAAAGGATCCTAATTCAGTGGACGAAGAACCTTATCCAATGATATCACCAGCGAAAATAGCAACAGGCTAGCATTGGGTGTGTGAATTCCTCTATCCATCTCTATTTTTCCTTTGTATTTTCTTTCATGTGTTTTCCTTAGAGCTACATGTTCCCTTATTTGTCTTTCTCTGTATTCTTTTTTTGAATCCCATCTCTGCTAATTACTACTACTATTATTGTTTATCACATGGCCCTTTCTTATGTTCCTTTCCCTAATAATGGTCTGGTAACATTTGGGAGAGTGTGTTCTGTGCATATGGGGAATTATTTTTCTTTTCATTTAGTTTGCTATATTATTCAATCAAATGTCTTTTCCTTTGAACTAATATGTCTTCTTTGGGTTGGCAAAATAAATATACAAGTTGGAGCTTATCGTTTAAGGTTTTGTGTACACAAATATCCTTTGGACCTGGGACAGTATTCAGGCAAGCCTATGCAAAATTATTGATTCAGTGGAATCAGAGGAAATGCAAGGATATTTCAAAGCAGTTACATGTGGCTCACAGTTTTCTCCCTAGCCTGCATTGGAAGTTTAGGGTTTTAAAAATCTGTCAGCCAGAGGTTACCTTTGAGAAAATCAGCTATCATAATTTGTTTTAAGTGAAAGGAAGCCAATAAGAATTTTGGAGTAAGAATAGCTCCATTTTCTGGAGCTTTTTTTTTCTTTCTTGGTCTGGGCCTGTGGTTACACTGTTGTATGAAACTTTGTTTCCTCTACCAATGACTGAGAGAGACACTTGGGCTAAATGACACTTGCCCAGAGTTATACAGTAAATTTGTGTTAAAAGCAGGACTTGAACATAGATCTTCTTGAGTTTAAGACTGACCCCTGAGGTGCTATGGCATACTGCCTCTTAACCTGTAATTTATTCATGTCAAAAACAGAGCAAAATGTGTAATCAAACCATATTAAAATCAAATAAAGTTAGCATATTTTTGTATGTTTTTGCTTTCAATGTTTTCACAGATTAGTTGAACCCCTTCTCAAAACCTCTTCAAAAATTCTTAACCTGGGATCCACAATCTTAAAAAATATAATTTTTTTTGATAACTGTATTTCAATATAATTGGTTCCTTACATATTAAAAACATTCTAAAGAGGGAGCATAGGCTTAATAAATGCTTGTAGACTGGGTCTATATTCAGAAATGATTAAGAACCTTTGCTCTAGTTAATATATTGGGGAAAGCATTTTTAATTAGTACAAAGAGAATGTGACAATTTTTTTCCTTGCCCCTTTCCTAGATTACCTTCTTAATCATGGTCTCCTCTGTAGTTCCTTATGCTCTTTGCTACTTTTCTTTCAGCTTTTCCTACTCTGCAATCTTGACACTTTTTGATATCATCTTTTGCTACCAGTTTCAAAGTTTTTGATCTCCATTTAATTCTCATCTCCAATAACTCCCTCTTCCGATATCTTTCCTTCCTTCTTTATATCTTCCAGAACTCATAAACACATACTCCCACAATACCTTTTGTCTACTGTTTAAACTTTCTTGATACAGTGATCCTTTTCCCATAGTATTTTGGTGGATTTTAGAGTTGGAATGGCCTTTAATATTCATATTATTTAACTCCTTCATTTAATAGATAAGGAAACTGATACTCAGATAAGTCAAACTACTTATCCAATGTCACATAGTTAATCCCTGGAGAAGTCAGGTCTCCCAATGTTTGGTCCAGTTTTCATTCCATCACACCATGCTGACTTCCCCATTTCTTTTTTTTTTCTCAATAATTCCTAATTCTCCTTTTTAGGGCACTCAATGTCTGTCTTAGTGATATATTTAACAAAATAGTTTACTAATAGGTCTTTATATATTGATGACGAAGTTCAACATAAGAAGCTAAGGCTTCTTTTACGTGACATTTTTGGGTCACTTATAATATTGGAAAGAGGCCAAAATAAAATGAAGAAAAATAGATAAATTGTTTTAGTATTCCACAGTTTAAGAAACATTCTTGCAGATTTTATCAAAAATTTTTGCTGGGTTTCCTTGACCTAAAAAAATTTCATTAATATGAAAAAAAAGAATAACACAGATAAATCCCTCTTGAATAAGATGACTCATATTTTAAAAAGTCATAAATCAGTCTTATACTTCTTTTCTCTCTTGGTCTCTTCCTTTAACTACTTAAGAATATTTTTGAAGCATTTTTTTTTTTTTTTTTTTTTTGCTGAGGCAATTGGGGTCAAGTGACTTGCCCAGGGTCACACAGCTAGGAAGGTCACATTTGAACTCAGGTCCTCCTGACTTTAGGGTGGTGCTCTTGAAGCTTCCTTTGCCATTTCCATTCTTTATGCCTGACAGTAACTTGTGAATAAGTTGATTCACATCAGTGGTATTTTTTATTAGATTACCTTCCCCCCACTCAAGATATTTTAGGGATTCAAAATCAGAGATTAAAAAAAAGTTTTGCATATAGAGTTCCAAAATTCAAATGACTTTGGCTAATTATTAGAAATAAAAACTAACATTCTGATAACTAAGAAACTTGACAAATAGTAAGGACTATTAATCTACTTTAGCTAGGAAGTCAGGATAACCAAAAGAAAAATGAATGAACACACTGGAGGAACCATATAGATAGATTTCTTTTCTGTAAAGAAAGAAAAAAATATCTGAATTAGAAAAGAGACTAAAATGGTAGGCAATCGACCTGATGGTATATGAGTAGAAAAGGAAGAAATGGAAGAATAAAAGAAGGCAAGAAGCATACTAGAAAACTTCCAGTGATGGCTTATTCTTTCCATTAAGGCAATCCAATAAACTTTTCATTATTAGGAAGTTTTTCTTTACATGGAGCTAAAAGCTGTCTCTCTATAATTTGGACTCATTTAGTTTTGCCCTCTGGAGCTAAGCAACACAAGTCTAATCATTCTTCTACATGGCCAGCCTTTAAATATTTATAGATAGCAATCTCATGCCATCTAACTTGTCCCTTCTTCAAGGATGAGTGTCTACAGGTTCTCTGTATATACCTTGGCTTAGAGACAATGTATCTTAGGGTAGTGAAGTATGGAATTCACCATAGAACTGGCTGATTTGCATCTGGATTGCATCTTATCCTAAAATGACTGCTGTGAGAAAACTAGTGAGGTCACTTTCTAAATTTTTCAGCAGCAATCCAAAATATAAGCATAGAACATGTAATGGTATGCTTGAGTCATCATTGAGCATCTGTTAGAGCAGTATGAAATATGAGGAATCTGGGATGTTTAGTGTAATAAACAATCTTTGGAAAATAGATTGAATCAGGGAAAAAAAGAAGGAAATACCATCCATATGGAATAAAATCAAGTAAATTTTGCTTGCATGATTTGTCATCATCTTCCTCTGACACATAGCAGTTAAACTATCACAACCTATTACACATTTCAAACTGAACATCCCACAGACACCTTAAACTCAATATATCCAAAGTAAAATTCATTATCTTTCCCTCTTTAAAAGCTCTTCCCTCTACCAATTTCCCTTTTTCTGTAAAGGGCTCACAACTTAGATGTCATCTACTATTGCACAGTCTCAAACCCCATGTCCAAGCTATCGGCAAGTCTTACAATTCTGCCTATGTAACTTCATTCATATACTTTTCCTTCTTTTTTTTTTTTGACAGTGCCAACAATTCTGCACAGGCCCTCATCTTCTCATGCTGACTTCTGCAATAGAAGTCTTTCTTTCTGCCCTATGCATTCCCCATTGCAGTTCATTCTCCATTTGGCTAGTAAATTGATCTTTCAGTGCAGGGCTGATCAGGGATCAGGGCTCTTAGTTCAAAAAAATTTCAGTGCCTCCCTATTAACTCTAAGATAAAATATACAATTTCTGATTGGCATTTAGCTTTTAAGTCGCTCCATAATTGGGTCTATTGCTAACTTTGTAGTCTTTTACCTTTGTTCCCTCCAAATACTCTGTGACTCAATGACACCGACTTCTTTTCTTTTCTCACCAAACACTGCATCTACTGATTCTGCATTTTCACTTTGTCCTCTTTGCCTGGAATTCTCTTCTTGATTTTATACAACTTCTGGCTTCCTTGGAGTCTCAGCTAAAATCTCACCTTCTGTCAAAAGCTTTTCCCAATCTTAATTTATGCTAGTACCTTCCTTCCCTCTTTGATTACCTACAATTTCCTCTCAAATAACTTGCACGTGGGGCACTTAGATGGTACAGTAGGTAAGAGCACTGGTTTTGGAGTCAGAAGGACTTCAGTTCAAATGTGATCTCTGATACTTACTTTGTGACTGAGCATGATACGTAACTCTCTTTAGCTTCCTTTTCTGTAAAAATGAGCTGGAGGAAATGGCAAACCACTTACATATTTTTTTTTGCCATGACAATCCTAAATGGGACTCACTAAGACTCAAATACAACTAATTGACTAAACAGCAATGTTGTGAAAATTATTTACATAGTTGTTTACACATTGTCTCTCCTATTAGACTTTGAACTATTTGATAGCAGAGTCATTTTTTTTTGCCTTTCTTTTGATCTTAGCATAATGCTTGGGACAAAGTTAAGTGCTTAATACATAGTTGATTATCATAAGGAGCAATGTATAGCAGAAAGAGCACTGTTTTGGGATTTAGACTGGGCTCCAAAACTCCCTAGTTGTGTGCCCCTGGGCAAATGTATTTGTTTTTTAAGGCTCACTTTCCTCTTCTATAAACTGATAAGAATTTTTGAACTATTAAACTTAGGAATGTGCTTTGTAAACTTTGAATTCAATTCAGTTTAATTCAGTAAAAGTTTATTAAGTATCTACTATGTTCAAGGTATTGTATCAGGGAACACCCTGGAAGAGTTTTCTTTGTCTTGGAGGCAAGACTATGTTGTGCCACAGTTCCCATGTCTCAGTTTCCCTCAGTTACTCTGTTTCAGTTTTTCTTGATTGTTATGCCCCAAAATAGCAACCTCCTTCCTTCTGACCATCAGAAATAATTGGACTCACATTCCAATGAAGTCATAAAACCTCCAGATGGTCCACCTCAATGTACCCCTTATCTTTTTGGCTTCAGAATTCCTGTCTCCCACTTCCTTCTCAAGCTTCCTTTACTCCCAACCTATCAGAATTGAATTGATAGCCCTTCCTGGAATTCAATTCTCTCTCCTCTCCCCAGTGTTCAACCCCTCCTTCTGCTCCTTCTGCCTTGTGAGCTCCTTTGTTCCCCAAAATCCTATAAAAATGCTATGACCAAACTTACTATTTGCTGGACCTGCTTGAGATCCAGTGGGCTAGCATGTCTGTCAGTCTAAACTCACAATGGACTGTGTGCTTTGAGACAAGAGTCCCAGAAGTCCGGATGCCATAGCTATGGATTCTGAACTCTCAATTAACATCAATAAAGTATTAACTAATCTCCAATGTGTGATACTGCCTCAGTTTCTCCCTGAGCATTACAACTATAGAACAGGTTTATTTTACTACCACAACAAAGTACATAAAAAGTGATAGGAAAAATTATGTGAAAAATAGAATGCTAAATATTGTAGGGTGAGAGGAACAGACTGTAGATGTGTGTTTATGTATGTGTGTGTGTGTGTGTGTGTAATAGTGATGTGGTACATCTCTTAGGAATGAAGTAGCTAATAACTCCCAATTTACCTGGTTTTGGAAATAATGTAGTATAGACCCTAGGCTACCTTGAGATAAGAATGATGTATTTCTTCCCTTAGTCTATTTTGCCTTAGTTTCCTTGGTATAGCCAGGATCTGAGTCCAACAGATTGCTGGCTGTCAGTTAATAGCCTGTTGGCCAGCAATAGTGGAATGCCTGAAACTAATGTGTAGCGATAATGGAATGTCTAAAATTAATGTAGGTGCAATAAGAATTTGGATGAATGTCACTTAACCCAGAAACATGGCAGGCCTAAAAACACACCTGAAGAACCCCACCCTTTTCACCTACCCCCCATTTCATCCTGTGAATTATGGGGATGATACCTGTGCACAAAGGGTCAGAAATGCATGTTTGCTTAAGAATTTGATCACTGCTCAACTCTACCTTCAAGCCATAAAATAAGCATATCAGGGACAGGGACCACCTGGTTTTCTCTTGTTTTTCCTTTAAAGATATGTTTCCTGCTTGTTTGCTAGTTTCCTTTTGGAACCAAGCCTACTGTTATAACAGCATTATAATTTAAATAAAACTTCGCATTTTGACTAGGAGATAGTCTAAGCCTCCAAATTCTTTTGGGACACCAGTGACACTAGTCCAGAACCCTAATATTTTGGGATTCACCCTGAACCCAAACAATAGGAAGCAAGAAAGTTCTTTTGGAGGAGGTGACATCTGAGTGCCTTAAGGTAAGCTAGAAATTCTATAAGGGGAAGATGGAGGAGGAGTTCATTTCAGCTTGGGTGGAGGGGTGAGAGGAGGCAAACCTATGTAGAGGCACAGAGACAAGAGGAAACAACTTGTAGGCCAGTTTAGTATAGAAAGTATTTATAGGAGCTATTAATTAAAAAATGGAAAGGTAAGATTAAATGGGAAACAATTAACTGAGAAAATAATCTTAGCAACAAGTTTCTCTGATAAAGGTTTCCTTTTCAAGAAATTTAAAAAATGGATTAAAATTAATAAGACTGAGTCATTCCTTTTTTCATAAGTGTTCTAAGGATATGAACAGGGAATTCTCAAGGGAAGAAACCCAAGCTATTTATAGCTATATGGAAAATACTCCGAATCACTATTAATTTTGTTGTTGAGTTGTTTTTCAGTCACATCTGCCTTTGGTGATTCCATTTGGGATTTTCTTGTAAAGATACTAGAGTGATTTGTCATTTCCTTTTTTAGCTCATTTTAAGATATGAAAACTGAGGCAAACAGAGTTAAGCGACTTGTCTAGGTTCACACAACCAGCAAGTATTTGAGGTCAGATCTGAACTCACGAAGATGAGTCTTCCTGGTCCCAAGCTCTGTGCTCTATCCATTATGTGATCTACCTACCCCTAACATTTAAGAACTACTTGCTAAGTTTGAGGAGAGCTGCTTCAGTTTTGGGACTGGAAAACAGGAAACAAGGGAAGAGATGTTCATGGAAAATGAGGAGACGGAAACAATGAAGTCAAATTAAAATAAAAAGAGATTCCTTTTGGGGGCATATTGACTTAAAAAACCATTTGTTGATGTTATTGACATTGTATTATATTGGTTTTTTTTTTTTTGAGGCAATTGGGTAAAAGTATTTGCTCAGAGTTATACAGCTAATAACTCAGGTCCTCCTGACTTCAGGGCTGGTACTTTATCAACTGTGCCATAAAGCTGTTGAGTTTTTAAAAATTAAACATTTCTCAACTACATTTTAATGTTGTTCTATACATACGAAGGAGTTTTACAACCCCTAGCCTTGACTTTGAAATCTCTGGCGTAACTGACCCCTTTTGGGTTTCTGGTTGTGAAAGGGAGAAGAGATATAGGATAATGACTTGAAGACACAGGGTTAAGTTAAGGTTTCATAAGGCTATGAAGGCCTGGGGATCATTGTGTATTAGGAGAGAAAATGGTGGATAAAGAAAATTTGCAGACCATAGAATGAATAGATATGATTTTGGATCTTAGAGTTGATATATAAAGGATATGTTTATCATCGAGTAGGTCTGAAGTGAAGATAGAATTCATGGTAGTTTAGAAGGTTGATTGCCTGGATGGGAAGGGCAATACATGTTGCTTCAATATACATATTGAAGTCTGTATGTGTAAGGGCAAAGGTTCAGATTACAAAGGTAGATGGGCATGGGGAAAGAAGAAAGGAAGACTGTGAATCAGATATTGAACACTTGGGAGAAATAAGAGAAAATGTTATGATCCAGACACTAATAGATGACTGCAGAATGGAGTTGGACCAGGTTACATAGAGTGGTTTTCAAAGAAATAGAGGTTTTTGAGTGATGCTACTGCTAAAATGATATACAAAGGTATTGTTTATGGGTCACCACAACCACAAATATTAACATAAAATGTAAAAAAATTAACATGTAAGATAAATCCTTTATAGAGGCTATATGGTAGGAGAAATGAGAGAATGCGTTAGTGACTTAGTCTGCCATTATGGAAGGTATACCCATGTTAATGAGATCATAAATCAAGTCCTGAAGAATTATCTGCATGTAGAGGATCATTCTACATTTGTTTCACAAGTAACAATCATTTAATGCAGAACACAAGAGTTAGGGCTGTTGGACAAGATGCTAGATTTTAGGGCAATGATTTGGAAAAGGGCAATAGAGATAAATAAAAATATTGGAAAAACCATTTACCAAGAGATACCTATTATGACTTTTCCCTAAAAATATGTGAAGAGAGTAAAGAGGGAAAGGAAGATATGTCAAGGTAGGATACTAAAAGACAAATCATCCAAAAAGAAATTCCATTCAAAATAACTGTTGATAGTATAAAATATTTGGGAATCTATCTGCCAAGGAAAAGTCAGGAACTATACGAACTAAACTACAAAACACTTTCCACACAAATAAAGTCAGACCTAGTCAACTGGAAAAACATCAAGTGCTCATGGGTAGGCCAAGCGAATATAATAAAAATGACAATACTACCCAAACTAATCTACCTATTTAGTGCCATACCAATCAAACTCCCAAGAAATTATTTTACAGATCTAGAAAAAATAGTAGCAAAGTTCATTTGGAAGAACAAAAGGTCAAAAATTTCAAGGGAATTAATGAAAAAAAAAAGGCTGATGAAGGTGGCCCTGATGTACCAGATCTAAAACTATATTATAAAGCAGCCGTCATCAAAACCATTTGGTACTGGCTAAGAAATAGAGTAGTCGATCATAGGATAGGATCACAGGACAAGCTAGGCAATAACTATAGCAATTTAGTGTTTAATAAACCCAAAGACTCCAGCTTTTGGGATAAGTACTCACTATTCGACAAAAACTGCTGGGAAAATTGGAAACTAGTGTGGAAGAAATTAGGGCTTGACCCACACCTAACACCACATACCAAGATAAGATCTAAATGGGTTCATGATTTAGATATAAAGAGTGATATTATAAGCAAATTAGAGGAACATAGGATAGTTTACCTCTCAGACCTGTGGAGACAGAATAAATTTATGTCCAAAGAAGAACTGGAACTCTTAATTGAATACCAGATAGATAACTCTGACTATATCAAGTTAAAAAGTTTTTGTACAAATAAAACCAATGCAGTCAAGATTAGGAGGGAAGCAATAAATTGGGAAATCATCTTTATATTTAATGGTTTTGATAAAGGCCTCATTTCTAAAATATATAGAGAATTGTCTCATATTTATAAGAATTCAAGCCACTCTCCAATTGATAAATGGTCAAAGGATATGAACAATTTTCAGATGATGAAATTAAAACCATTTCTAGTCATATGAAAAGTTGCTCCAAATCACTATTGATCAGAGAAAAGCAAATTAAGACAACTCTGAGGTACCACTACACACCTGTCAGATTGGCTAAGATGAAAGGAAAAGATAATGACGAAAATTGTAGGGGATGTGGGAAAACTGGGACACTGATACATTGTTGGTGGAACTGTGAATGGATCCAACCATTCTGGAGAGCAATTTGGAACTATGCCCAAAAAGTTATCAAACTGTGCATACCCTTTGACCCAGCAGTGTTTCTATTGGGCCTATATCCCAAAGAGATGTTAAAGGAAGGAAAGGGCCACACATGTGCAAGAATGTTTGTGGCAGCCCTTTTTGTAGTGGCTAGAAACTGGAAACTGAATGGGTGCCCATCAATTGGAGAATGCTGAATAAATTATGGTATATGAATGTTATGGAATATTATTGTTCTATAAGAAATGACCAGTAGGATGATTTCAGAGAGCCTGGAGAGACTTGCATGAACTGATGCTGAGTGAAATGAGTAGAAACAGGAGATCATTATACACGGCAACAAGAAGACTTTATGATGATCAATCCTGATGGACATGGCTCTCTTCAACAATGAAATGCTTCAAACAGTTCCAATTGGTCAGTGAAGAAAGCCATATACACCCAGAGAGAGGGATATGAAATGTGGACCACAACATAACATTTTCATGCTCTCTATTGATGTTTCCTTGCATTGTGTTTCCTTTCTCAGATTTTTTTTCTTGTAGACACGATTTTTCTTGCACAACAATGATGTGTGGAAATACATATACATATATTCCATTTGTCAAGTATTTTTAACATAATTAACATGTAATGGATATCCTGCCATCTAGGGGAGGGGTGGGGCCTAGGGGGGAAAAATTTGTAACAGAAGGCTTTGTAAGGGTCAATGCTAAAGAATTACCCATACATATGTTTTGCAAATAAAAAGCTTTAATAAAAAAAATTATTCTAGAAACAAGAGAAAGCCACTATTGTTTCATGAGCAAAGGAATGGCATCCTCAGATCGTCACAATAGCATGGTGTACTGAATAAAGTGCTAATCTTGGGGAATAATAATAATAATAAAAATAAGACAAATCAAATCCATCATTTTGCCAAAGGTTGGCTCCAGTTGTAGCTGCTAATAGAATTCAGACAATATATAAGCTCCTGAGATCTGGTTCACAGCATGGAGAAGGTATTATGTCTTTGAATAAAAGGGGCCAAGTCCAAGTTATGGAGGAGGAAAAGAAAGGGAGAGAAAAGCAGTTAATGGTATTCAACTATAACAGATCACATATTCCGGAGTCCTAATTTGTGCTCTTTTCAAGACCTTTTATAAAGTGATAAATGAGAAATTAAAAATAGCTCATTTGATTCTGTAGTATACTTCAGAAAAGCCATGCACTTGATTATTTACAATATTTTCTATATATTTCTGAGGCCTCTTTCATTTTTATCTGTATTCTTCCTTGTCTTGAGTGCCTTCTTTCTCTTCATCTATTAAAAATCAACCTATTCCTCAAGGCCCGGCTAAAATTTCACCTTGCTTAAACATACCAAGAGGATGGTTTTCTCCCTCTTAATGCTACTAGTCCAGATCCTTCATTTGTCACTGATTATTTATGGCCTTACATTTTTCTTATGCATGTGCAAAAGTTTGATCTTCCCGAGAAGACTTTAGAAAGAATTGTTAGGAAGGCAGAAGCTGGACTATCCACTTTTTAATACTCCCATACTATCCAGAATATTATAATCAATAAAAAAATATATGGATTGAGTATAGATAAGCTAATGCAATCATACACAAATATTCAAGTTAATGTAAATTTATCATTATTGTACTAATTATTATCTATTATAAAGTACATTGAAAAATGTGTTAAATAAAAGTCCAACTTAGAGGAATTGCTATCTGTATCTCTCTATTTACAATTTCCTGTGTTCTAGGAAAATTAAAATATTAAAAATTTATATCTTATTTAATGTACTTTTAAGGGGAAATTGGGATATAATTATTATTTTTAAAGGAAACAATTCTGAAACAGCAAGAGGGATGTTTTAAGTCTCTGACCACATATAGACTTCTACTAAGTAATAACAAAAACACATATGCTTAATTGAGGAATATACTTGTCAATACAGAAAATACACATACATATATATGCATGTATAATATGTATATGGACACATACACATATAATACAAATACATATAGGCATATCTATGCATATATACACATATATACATATGTGTTTGTATATATCACATAGGTATGGACACACAATACATATCCATTCTAAAATGTAGTGTTATATACACATAGGAAGAATAAGAATAGATTTCTTGCAAAAAAAAGAGAGAATATGAAAATAAAAAAATTGAAACCTTCCTAGTTGAGAAATGTTTTGGTAGATGAGAGCTTGGAGCTATTAATTTATTTCATTTAATAATTTTTTTCCTGTTCTCATTTTATTAGCATGTGCTTAGAGCAAGTCTCTTTGAGCCTAGTTCTTTGCTTTATAGAAGAGAGAGCAGGTGCTATAAATCTCTGGAGGGATAGTCTCTATAAAGATTTCTGTGGGAAAGGAGAACATATTTACCCTGTGGCTCTAAGACTGCAAGGGGATTGGAAAGAGAGGAGGCATGAGGCCTGGTATGGGACTAGGAGGGAGAGGTACAAAACAAGGGAATATGTTGCTATGGTAATTTAGCTGTAGTATTCCCCAGCTTCCTTTGGATGCCCTAGTGAAAGAGGATTTTTAGCACACTGCTAAAAAATTCTTTCTTTTAGTTCCTTCAATAGCTGTCAAATGAAACTTTGGGAGGGGCAAGATATGATTTTAGAAGATTTGCTAAAGTTGAAAAAGAATAAAGAGACATGGGAATGGGCAACATTTTGTTTCCTTGCTCTAGTTTGGTCCATTTAGACTAAGCACAACTTTAAAACAGGGGAATGAAAATAATAAATATAAGACAGGAAAATTACATAATACTATATGATGACCTAGGTTCAAGTTCCTGATCTGATGTACATATTAGCAGTCGGTGTTTGAGTTAATCACTTTGCCTTTTATAACCCTGAATTTGCTAAATAAAGGAGTTGAACTAGAGCAGACAATCTTTTTTGTGCTATGGACCTCTTTGATAGTCTGGTCAAACTTAAGAATTCCTTCTCAGAATAAGGTTTTTAAATACATAAAATAAAACACAAAGGAAACCTATAATATTGATGTCTATCAAATTATTTAAGAAAAAAGTTCATACATGGCTCTCTTCAACAATGAAATGTTTCAAACCAGTTCCAATTGTTCAGTGATGAAGAAAGCCATATACACCCAGAGAGAGGGATATGAAATGTGGACAACATAACATTTTCATGCTCTCTGTTGATGTTTGCTTGCATTATGTTTCCTTTCTCTGATTTTTTTTCTTGTAGATATGATTTTTCTTGCACAACAATGATAAGTGTGGAAATATGTATACATATATTCGATTTGTCAAGTATTTTAACATAATTAACATGTAGTAGATTTCCTGCCATCTAGGGGAGGGGTGGGGACTAGGGGGGAAAAATTTGTGGCAGAAAGCTTTGTAAGGGTCAATGTTGAAGAATTACCCATACATATGTTTTGCAAATAAAAAGCTTTAATAAAGAAAAAAGTTCATAGTCCTCAAGTTAAAAACCCTAGGCATGGATGATCATAAGATTAGTGATTTATCCTGGAAAGGACTTCAGAAGTTTTCTAGTCCAAGATGCTCATTCTTCACAAATGGGAAAACTGAGGCCCAGAGGAATTAAATGATTTGTCTTAAATCCAAAAAGTTTTAAGTAGCTAGATGTAATTTTAATCAGGTTTCTTGACACCAAGTTCAGCACTCTTTCTAAGGTTCCTTATGATTCTACTCTATGGGATGTGAAGGTAAGCTGGGATTCTTCAAAGTTATACCACCAGAATACAAGTTATGAGAAATCTTACAATAATAACAATGATAGCAGCTAGATTTATATACTAATTTAAAGTTTGTAAAACACTGTGTACATATTATTGCTTTTGATTTTCTGAGCAACTCTTTATTATAGGTGTTATTGTTATCACTTTACAGATAAAGAAACTGAAGCTGGGAAAAGGGGTTTTTTGTACCATATTACCTACCAACCAGAACAAAACTGAAAATTTGAATATGAGTCTGGCAATGGGCAGTATCTGGTGTTTATGGACTAGAATATTTAAATATGAGGAGATTCATTACAGGAAAGTTACACCAAAACTTAACCCCAATGATAATTACCTATTGGGACTAATGGATACACTTTGATCCCACCAAGGAAAATGACAAGTTACAAATATAAAAATCTAAGATAAGTAAAGTTTTAAGTTATAAAATTAATGTTCTTCCTTCTTGAAAGCCACTATATATTTTTATAGATGATTTCTCTCTCACAGACAAATCATTAAATCTATTGTTTTATGGCTTTAACATGCTTTCTCTACTTTGTGCATTTATTCTTAAATATCATGCAGTACATTTTCTAAGGAAAGGAGCACTGGAACCAGGAGTCAGGAGGCCTGGGATCTAGTCCTTGTTCTTTTATTAATTAGCTGTGGGTCAAAGCATATAACCTCTCAAATTTCTCACTTATATGACAATAATAATGCAACAGTCTGTCTCTAAGCTTCGTGGTGTGATACCTTTCCTATTTGGTAGTCAGTCCATCAGTTAACTGGCATCTACCATGCACCACTATATTAAGTGCTGAGGTAGGGCCTCTCAGAGCTTGCAATCTATTCACCAGTGCTGCCTTTGAAAATCTTGTGTTTCCCAAGATTCCAGGGGAATCTTATTTCCTTAGGCTAATTACCTGTTTGTTGATTAAGGACTTCCCCAGATGACCTGCCCTCTCCTTCTTCCTGTATTCTGCCCTCTGCTAGAGTTATTCAGTGGTGAGGTGAACACATTAAGTATTTTGACAGTTCTTCAGTGGATAGGGAAAGAGGTAAGCAATCAGCATAGGAAAAAAAAAAAAAAACTAACAAGTTTTTAAGCAATGAAACTCCCTGCTTGTTACACCAGTGTTCTTCTCTTTAAATGGGATATTAAAACCCAAATTTCAGTAGAATTCCATTCATTTGCTATCAATACATTCAGATTATTGTCATGTTTAAATGAAAGTCATTGTAATAATAACTTGGAAGACCCAAAAACAGTTTCCTAGGCTCTGGGGTAATTGTTTTATCCAGAAATGGTGGAGAAAAAAAAAAGCAGTGGTCCAGAAATGAGGATACTGCAGCTTCTGTTCTTGACTTTGCTTTGAGATTTCTGAGCATTCTAGGATGTAATCAATGCTTGTTGCAATTTAATGGGGAGCAAGAACATCTGACCTAATAAAAACTCAGAATTATATCATCAAAAGGTCAGGAGAAATTAATAAAGGGCTCCAGCCCAGTGGATATGCTCCATTTGGCAAACTTCTGCAAGCAACAAGCAATAAACTAGGTGAATCAGTAGTTGTAGTACTAAAAATGGAATCAGAAAAACCTGACAATCTCATCTCAGATATTTACTAATTGTGTGACCATAGGCAAGTCACTTTAACTTCTTTCTATCTTAGTTTCCCAATTTCCAAAATATGATGGGATTTTAGCCTCGAAGATCATTTCAGCTTTAAATTTAGAATCCTTTGATCCCAAAAGCTGTAAAAGATGAGCAGGCATGAGTAGGCTGTGAAGTATGAAACTGGAGAGAACTGTGAAGCATGAAACTTCTGACTCTAATGAGAGCTCAGATCTGTTCAGAGTTCTAAATAATATACCAAATGACATTTATACAAACTCTAAGCTCCTTGAGGTCAGGAATTGTTTCTGGTTGTTTTTTTTTTTTTTGCTTTTATTTTTTGTTTTTTGGTATCCCCAATATCTACCATAATATTTTATTCAGAGGAAGCTTTTAATCAATGTCTGTTGGATTGAAATAATGCTCCCTGGGGGAAAGAGTGCAACTGTTATTTCCATTCTACATAGCACTGAACAGTTAGCAATTATCAGAGCTAAAATTCAAATCCAGCTTCTTTCCTGTCCAGAAGGTTAGTTTTCCTTCCCCATGTTATACTGACTCTTTACCTACCTTATAGGATTTTGGAAGAAATTAAGCATCAAGAAGAGGCAATGCTAACTCACTCATCATATAGCGCCGCTGAGCTCAATAGAGGATATCAAATTACTATTAAAAGTATAAAACATCACAGAAGAAAAAAGTATTATTTTCATAACATAATTATGTGGAAGAATGTCATAGATTTCAAATTCTATTAACTCTAGTATCTGGTAGGGAAATGAAGGGAATGGTGATATAGTTAACATAAATTCCCCTCCCCCAAGAACTCTAAAATTTTTTTTTGTTAAAATGGGTTTAATGGAAAGGTCATGGATGAAGTAAAGGCTTAAAGGTCAACCTTTGGTCTTTGCATGCTTCATGGAGGAAGTGAAGGGCAGAATGGTATAATGACAAGGATTCTGGACATGACAGAATGCCTGAGTTGCAACTGAAGCTCTGATACTTACCAGTTATATGACCTTTGAGTAAATCCTTCCTGCCTACGCTCTGGGTTTTAATTTCTTCAATTTTAGAATGGAGATAACCTTTATGCTACCATTCTCACAAGGTCCTTGGGAGAAACTGTGCTTTTGAAAACTCAAAGCTTTATAGAAATGAAGTTATTATTAACAAAATAACTAAAAATTCCTCTACTACCATTACATATTAATCTCAAGAGTTATAACATGAAAGAAAAACAAAAGAAATACCAAAAGAAGTCAAATCAGGTCTATTTTTTTGATTATTGAAAAGAAGGGTCTAATACTACCTATGAGAGGCATCATGGTATAATAGAGAGCTGGCCAGTTAGAAAAATTGGGTTCAAGTCCTGTCTTTGACACACTGATAATGAGACTTTGGGAAATTCACTCCATCTCTTTGGACTTCAATTAATTCTGTCAAATGACAAGATCTTCTCTAACATTCTCTTGACCAAATTAATCTCTTTTTTATGGGGCAGCTAGGTGGCACAGTGGATAGAGCACCAGCCCTGAAGTCAGGAGGACCTGAGTTCAAATCTGGTCTCAGATACTTCCTAGCTGTGTGACCCTGGGCAAGTCACTTAACCCCAATTGCCTCAGCAAAAAAAAAATTAATCTCTTTTTTAAAATTAAAACTTTTTATTTGCAAAACATATGTATGTGTAACTCTTCAACATTGACCCTTACAAAGCTTTCTGTTACAAATTTTTCCCCCCTAGTCTCCACCCCTCCCCTAAATGGCAGGATATCCACTACATGTTAATTATGTTAAAATACTTGACAAATCAAATAGAATATATGTATACATATTTCCACACTTATCATTGTTGTGCAAGAAAAATCATATCTACAAGAAAGAAAAATCAGATAAAGGAAACACAATGCAAGCAAACATCAATAGAGAGCATGGAAATGCTATGTTGTGGTCCACATTTCACATCCCTCTCTCTGGGTGTATATGGCTTTCTTCAGTGAACAATTGGAAGTGGTTTGAAACATTTCATTGTTGAAGAGAGCCATGTCCATCAGAATTGATCATCACGTAGTATTGTTGTTATTGTGAAACAATGATCTCCTGGTTCTGCTCACTTCACTCAGCATCAGTTCATGCATGTCTCTTCAGGCCTCTCTGAAATCGTCCTGCTGGTCGTTTCTTACAGAACAATAATATTCCATAACATTCATATACCATAATTTATTCAGCCACTCTCCAATTGATGCGCATCCATTCAGTTTCCATTTTCTAGCCACTACAAAAAGGGCTGCCACAAACATTCTTGCACATGTGGGGCCCTTTCCCTCCTCTAAGATCTCTTTGGGATATAAGGCCAATAGAAACACTGCTGGGTCAAAGGGTATGCACAATTTGATAACTTTTTGAGCATAGTTACAAATTGCTCTCCAGAATGGTGACCAAATTAATCTCTAATAGTATTATCCTCTTTCTTTACTATGGAACTTCTAGAAAAAGTAGTCTCTACTTCCTACTCCCTTTTCCAATATATACTTCTCTTCAATTCCTTTTCCTCCCATTCTACTGAAGCAATTTTTGACAAGATCATTACTGGTGTTATCAACAAATCCAATAGCCCTTTTTAAAAAAAAATCATCCAATTTGACTTCTTTGTAGCATGTAATAGCATATTTACTCCTTAAGTGCTAAGTACCTTCTAAGTTTTCTTCTCTAAGCATATGTTCTGTTTCCTTGGCTGGTACCTTAAATTCTTTCTGCTCACCAAATAGATGACCCTTAAGAAGACAATTCTTGGTTCTCTTCTCTATAATCTCCTATCTTGGCAATTTAATCTAGTCACATAGCTTCAGATATCATCTTTAAAAAAGACGGCTCCCAAATCTCCATCCATAACTTCACTCTAGATCTTTACTATAGATTCCTAAGCTAATATTAGCTTATGGGGAAATATCTGATGTCTTATTTGGCATCTCAAACCTAGTATGCCCAGAATTGTATTCATCTCCTATTTTCTCAAACTTGAATTCCTAAAATCTCACTAATTTCTCTATTTTTGTTGATAGCTCTAAGATTCTCTGCATTCATCTAGGTTTAGTTATGCTTAGCATTCTTTAGTTGTGCTTTTGACTCTTACCTTCTCTTTCTTACCCTCTACATCTAATCAGTTGCCAGATCTGATTAATTCTATCTCAACATTACTTTGAAGGTTCATGAGCTATTTTTGCTTTTTCTATCAACTCAAATTCAGGCTTTTGTTAACTGTTGCATAGACTACTGTGAAAACCTCTCAACTGATCTTCAACTCTCCAAGCCACCTTCAGGCTGTTACTTAACAAGTCCAATTCATAGCTTTTAGAACATGTCATTCTATTGCTCACAAATCTTTATTGGCTTCTTATCATTTACTGAATCAAGTATAACATTCTTCTAATGTTATTTAAAGGTCTTATAACTTGGGCTCACCTACTGTCCCATTTTTACTAATATAACTTCTCTTGATATACTTTGTATTTTAGCCTAAAAATGTCTCCTTATGGTTTTTCTCTCTTTGTTTTTGCACTTTTACTTAAACCAAATCCTTATATATAAAATGAACCCTTTCTACTTCCCTCCAATTTTTATTTGAAAGATCTCCCTTTCTTTGAGGCTTATATCCTTCTTGAAGTACTCCCTGATCATTCCAAATGAAAACTTGTCCCTCTTCAGATTTTTCATGACACTTTCCATTGATGTTTCTTTTAAACTTATGAAATTCTACCTTAAAGCAGTTGTTTACATATAACTTCACTATAACTACACATACCCTGACATGAGTTTATAAGGTCCTTGAATGCAGGGGTTATATAATTTTTCATTTTTATATTCCCAATGCCTACCACAGGGCTGTATATAGAGAAGGTACTTAATAAAATACTGTTCCACTTTCTGTGTTGAATGATTCTACCAGCAATGCTGAGATAAAAAATGCCCTAGCTCTTAGCAATGTTAATTAACCTAATCCAGAACTAGAAGCCATGTATATGGCGGAAACTGAATTTGGAGCCAGAAAAAAGAAAATGTATAAATCTGAATTTATTAGTTACTACTTGGGTAAACTTGGTTAAGATATAATCTCTTTGCATCTCCTTTTCATCATTTGTAAATTAAGGAAAGTTGAACAAAATCTTTTCAAGGTGGCTTTTACTTCAAAATATTAATTAGGTCACTCTAAAGATGAAACTTGGTTAAATTTCACATTTTTTGTCTTAGTATAAGAATATGGCATTATAAAGTTTAGAACTGGAAGGGCTCTTTGAAATCATGTAGTCTAACTACTTTATTTTACATATGAGGAAATTAAGGTATTTATCCTTAAAGTCCCACAGGTATCAGAGCCAGGATTGGAATCTAGGTCTTTTCTTTATATTATATTTACAAGAACATATGGTCTAAGCAAAAACCATTCTTCATATTAATGGTTTTTGCTTAGACCATATGTTCTTGTAAATGGTTGATTCAAGAATTTGTTCCTTCATTGTTATTTCCCTTCTATTCACTGCCATCCTCAGATGCCATCCTCTTACTAAAAATCCTTCCTGGAAAAAAACACAGAGGGTGAAGTTCACTATATTTTATACATTTTATTTTTTACATATAAGCACTCAACTCCTAGCCCTCAGGAATACTGTAAAACTAATTCTCTTCACAAATTTTACTACATTCAAACTGTATTAAGTGAAGAAAATAAAATGTTTTTTAAAAAAAACATCTGTGGGATGTAAATACTTTGGCAACATTTGGTTGATATGTTATGACAGCACAAGTTTTAAAAATGGTTAAAATATTTTAAAATTTGCTTATTTTAATTTTAAAATGTTATGATTTTTATTAATTACTAATTAACTAAAATTTAAAAATTTGTGAAATTTCCATGAATATTTTAGATGTATATATTTATAATATTGTATACATGTTTTTCTCCCAATAAATATTGCTCATTTTATAAGGACAATTATATCTTTACTCTATTTGGCAGAAGGTACAAATATTTACTTATTAATTTCAAAGAAAATTATCCAACTTTACTACTACTACTACTACTACTACTACTACTACTACTACTACTACTACTACTACTATTATCTAGAACTGTGCTTCCATCATGATGAGAAATTCAAAATCTAGCAACTCTTTTTTCTATAGGCAGCAAGGTAGTGTGCAGTTGCTAGAGTATTTGGGCTGGAATCAGGAAGATGTAAATTCGACTTGGTCCTTAGATATTAGGTGTGTCACCCTGGAAATTATTTAACCTCTCTCTGGCTCAGTTTCCTTAACTATAATATAAATCTAATAATAGCATCTACAAATATTAGGCGCTTAATAAAGGCTTTTTTTCCCCTTCCTAAAGCACCAGCAACTCCACTTAAATTTATAATCATAGAAAGTTGCCTGGGAGCAATCAGAGGTTAAATAAAATATCTATGACTCCACAGCTGGTATGAGTCAAAGGCAGAACTAAGGAGTTAGAAACTATTTTTTAATATAGACTGGGGAAAAATATCACATCATGAGCACATGTTTTTCATCAGAAGGCAATTTAACGACGATGTAAATGATGTGCTATTTCTCTTTCTAAAAAAGATTATTGAGAAACTTGAAGATACAGTCAGGTACAACCCAACCAACAATAAAAACAAGTAAATAACAAATAAAAAGGTCATATAGAAATATGACTTGCTTTTACCCTCCTCCTCTAGCTCTGATATCTTCAAAGCATTCCTATTCTAATATAAGGGATGATGTCCTGTGCATGAATATACTGCATTGCCTTTCTACCTTACCTTATTCTGTCTGCCTGAAGCAATTTGTAGAAAATTGATGTACTGCAAGACAGATAATGCTATGGATCATCCTTACTCTTAAAACTGCAGTAGGAAAACAAAGCAAAACAAAACAAAAAGACATCCCCCTCCAAAATCCTTGTCAATAATTTCCCAAAGGGAACATCTACTTTATTTTCAATTTTGTTCATTGTACACCAGGGGACTATAAATTAGTTAAGTGTTTACTAGATTAAAACCTCAAATTTACAATTAAAAGCTAATGTAACCTGATCCTTACTTGTCAGACATTTCAATCACCGAGGGTCTGTTTCTCATCTAACTCTTCACCCCAGGGAGCTGAGACAAGCATGGAGTTCCCTGGAAGTCAATGGGAGGTCATTTCTCAGAACTACCCCAGAGGAGCAGAGAACAAGATGAAAATGGGCCCTAGAATTCCCAATAATTAAGGACAGGCCAGATTTAATTAGATTTGATATATGAAGAGATCTCATACTTTTAAAAAAATTAAAAGGCTTTATGAAAGGAAATGAATGGATGTCTAGATGCTTGGCATCCTAAGGAGCAAAACTAGGATTTTGAATTGTGAATAAAAGATAATTTTTCTTTGTATGTATATATGTATGTATATATATATATATATAAATACATCACATACACATGTATCTATTAAAACCTAGTAATATGTTCCACTCCACTCATTTCCCTTTCCCTCCCTTTCTTCTTTTCCCTTGACTCTTTTCTTTTCTTCTCTCTTCTCTTTTCTCTGTCTATATTCTCTCCTCTCCTTTCTTCTCTCCTCTCCTTTCTCCTCTCTTCTCCTCTCCTCTCCTTTCTCTTCTCCTCTTTTCTCCTCTCCTTTCCTTTCCTGTCCTCTCCTTTTTTTTCCTTTTTCCCCTTTTCCCTTTCTTTCTTTTTCTTGCCTTTTTTCCTTGGCTTTACTTTTCTTTCTCCTCTCCTTCTTCCTGTTTTCCTCTCCTCTCCTCTCCCCTCTTCTCTTTTCCTTTCTTCTTTCTCTTCTCACTGAGAAGCAAAAATCAGTCATCTTAGATAACTTGAATAGATGGACAAAGAAGAAAATTTATCAAATATTATATTTCTGTAATTTTTAGACATGCTATGTTGAAAGTTAAATTGTTTTTGTTTTGCTTTGTTTCTGCCATATCTCAACAAATCATCTCTGATGTTCATACATAGGGAAAATAAGCCATGATTAGATTTCTGAGTCAAAAATATGTTCCTGATCCTTTATCTACAGGAACTTACCTTGTGATACTTTCTAAAATCAAAATAAAACAACCATGTCTAAAGGAATGCAAAATGCCCAAGACAGGATCCAATCTCTCAGGTAGTCTTTCCAGCAAAGCATGGTAGCCATTTTCAAAATTCATATTTTTTT